>CAAKHC010019310.1:4430-16614 GCA_901007825.1 Macroramphosus scolopax | reverse complement strand
TGCATGTGGTCGTGCAGACACACAGTGTGTCTGTCTGGATCCTGAGGATTTTAAATCCAGGGGAGCTGAGCAGAGAAAATCCAGGTTCCCTCCAGGTCAGTTGGCAAGGTGAGAGTGTGTGTGTGTGTGTGTGTGTGTGTGTGTGTGTGCGCTGCTTGTCTCAGTACGCTGGTTTCCCAGGCTCAGGATGACAGACTCTCCTGGGGAACGGTCCTCCACTGCCTCCGAGTCGCAGCCTCCACCTTATGCATAAATATGTTTGACCTCACCAGATTTCTTATCAATGAAAGACGTGCGGGGTAATCGAGAGGAAGGTCACAGGCCTCTCGGACCGAGGATGTCACGGAGGCGAGCTCCATCTGGGAGCCGGTCAGGCAGCGTTGTCACTTCAGTGATCAGATTCACAATGCACAGACTCCTGCGTTTCACTGCCAGACTCGGACCACAGAAGCTCAATCTCAAATCCATACTGCAGCCACGACTTATCAGTCGGCTCCTCTGGAGTCTGGCTGGGCTTATCTGTACTGCTGCACTCCTCCAAAGAAATCAGCCATGATGAGAGAGGTCCAAAGCCGCCTGTAAAGATTGGCATGAATAAAATGTAAATGAGTGTTGCAGTGCTCATTTACCACCACAGGGTACCGTGGGAGCAGCCCACTCCTGCTTATTAGTTCCAATGTAAAACTGATGAGTCCTGTTTTAAAGTGACACAAACACTGTACGAAGCTGCTTCTTGTCAAAGTCCTTCATTGCACAAACTGGCCTCACATAATTCTATTGTGCTATCAGGACTGAACCGTTCTATCACCTCCCATTATGTTAGCTGTTTGATCTTTGGATTTAATGCTGCATTAGTTTAGTTTATTTTGGCGTAGATTTACAGTTCTGCTATATTGTGCATATATCAACCTATATTATGTGTATTTTTTTTGCCCATTTCTCCTCTGCTGGCTCGTAGTCAGCTCCTCTGTGGCTGTGAGTTACGGCTGCCAGCTTGTCTCTCCACAGAGACCGACAAGGTGCAGTCAGCTACCCATAGTTTTATGACAAAGCTGAGAAAGTTTTAATTAAACTAATTAATTTGCTCAATAATTCATCCGTTCTGAGGCGAGTTGTTTTTTTTTTTTTGCAATGTACAATATGATGAAATACTGTGACAATATGTCACGAATTTATATATATATATATATAGAAACCTTCATTTACTTTAGTCAACTTTAATCATCTCCATCTATATGCGCTGCAATAAGATGGTTACTACCTCCGTGACCTTTTCAGTGTCATGCGGTGCTTGTTGGGTTCTTCTTATACAGCACATAATCTGTTTCAAGTAGCTCACAGGTTTTATAATTACGCTGTCAAAAATCCACAAGTTCCTATTCACGCAGCAACATACAACAAATTTGAGCTTTTCCCTCTTCAAAACTTTTTTTTTTTTTTTTTTTTTTCCGGTCAGCCAGTGAAGCGTTTTGTCATCTGGCGGTTCAGTGGTGCATGTAGTAGGAGACAGAACTCAGTTCTGCTTTACTGGTCTGCTGTGGGACGACAGAGTGGTTTCATTACCTGGAATATGTTCCTGTCAGCAGAAACATCTCTTGCTGTGGGGGGTCCCACTGAGCACACATGGACTCGAGCGTAGGCATGTTGGCGCCCACACGCATATTGTATACTGTACACACACACACACAAACACACTCTGAACACAGATGGAGGCTTGAATGCAGAGTTACCAGCATGCAACTGTTAGCTATAGCTACTTTAATCAACAACCACTGTCATATTCTACAAAATTAGACATTACAGTGTGAATCTGTAAAGTAGAGGAGAAGCCGATGGCCCCGGCTGCAGACAGGCCTGGTGACGCATGCAGATTTATGTAAATTCTGCTGAGCCCTTTGCCACCTGCTGTACACCTCCCTATATAATTACCGGTGGAGGGCCGGGATACCTGTTGGTGGAGACCCGGGTTCAAGGACATCCATCACAGCTAATGGCCTGACTCAAGAAACACACACATTTACATACAATGTGCAAACCTTTCCTTACCTCACTACCGCCGTTACTGTCCACAAACTGGACGTCTTCACAGGCACCTGAACATGTCGTCATATGCTGTTAATCTATGCAAACCCGAGGAGGATATACAGTTTTTTTAATGGCGCACTGGGAGGCCGCAGGGAACTACATGTTGACAGCCGATAAAACGTGCAGAAGAAATGAGTGGAGCCACCTTATCTGCATCCTGCAGGAAAAGAACATGGGACGCTTCCGCGGCGCTTCCTGCAATCCCACCACCAAACATGATTACCGCTTAGTTGCATTGCAGCCTTTTTCTAGCACCACTCGGGGTTCCGTGAATTCCTGAAATTACTAAGAGTGAGTCCTCCACTCCGTGCTCAGCTGCGGTCCGCGGACTCGGAGCTCTCCTGGTTGGCACGGAGCCCAAGGCTTATTAACTGCATTGAGCTGGCACGACTCTTGTCTCTCGCCTGTGTTCTCTCCGACTTATCATCGGGGCAATTCAAAAGTACTTGAATCCAGATAGAGCCTTGTGATTTCAAAACTACATTTAAATTGAACTTAAATTGGACAAATGGAACGTCTCTTTCATCTGGGATATGTCTGCTCCACTGCACCAGCTGAGCTTTCTACCTTTTTATATGACGCAGCGCGCTGACCTTTACTGCCCTGAGCATGCGATAGCATTTGCAGCAAATTAGTTCTACCACAACTAGACGTGCACGCACGACATACCTTAAGGAACATTATATTTGAAGTAATACTCCATCATGATGCAGCGTGAGAAAGAATTTAATGATACGTCTACTTCCAAGGCTACACATTCAAATTGAATTAGCATTGTTTTATTAATGTGATTCATAATGTTCGGTCTATAAATGAAGTTCTTCTTTGGTAGCAGTTACAACAGCCTTACTCAGCCTTCCTTGATGAGGAAGGAGGCTGTGTGGGGGTAAGCTGCTGTGCCCCACACCTTGTTGCTCTACCTACAAACCTTCCCCACACCGCTCTTCACCGACCCCCTGCCCCCTCCTGATGCCACCCCAAGCACACACCTCCGTCCACTCCATCATCCAGGGGGCTGCGGATGTGTGGATTGATGTTCTTAGTCACCTCTCTGTGCTTGACGGGTTGCATATCCGGATCATGCCACTCTCGCGCCCGTAACGGCGGCGCATTAATCACCTTCTGTAGCCGCGGTAACCAGGACTTGCAGCTTCTTTTCCGGTGTATTTTTAATTTGACCATAAATCAAGGTGTGCTTTTGACAAATGACTGTAATTATAAAAAGGCCATTACTGCTACGGGTATGCAAGTGTGTATGTGTGTACTGATGTGAGTGTGGGTTGATGGGGGGGGGGGGTTTCTACATACATTAAGTTGTGAAGTAAGTGAATTTGGACAATAAATGTAGGCGAAACTAAATAAATACTGGGAGTGGTGTTTGTAACAGGTGAATGACGAGTGACGCCAGCTGAAGTGTACTGTACTTACAATAGTTGCATGTATACACACATGCACACACACACATACATTGTCATGCACAACTACAGATTAGGACTTTCTACTCTCATTGAATGAATTCACAGACCGGTTTGCAGATGTTGTCCATGACTTTACATTTCTTGATCCAAGTGTGTGAATGTGTTTGCACGATGTTCTCCTCGCCAGCCGTTAACTTCTTCTTATATTTCGGTGGGAATGCAGGGCAACATGTCTCTACCCTCTGCAGCTGGATCTGATGTTCAGATCAGAAGGTTAGGGGTCGAACCACCACTGAATTATGAATAAACCAGAACTGGACGACTCAACGAAAAAGTTTGAAAACTAATGGCTCTGTGGAGTTGGGAGTTGCTGCAGTCAGGTGATAACAGGGGTTCATCTCTGTATGAGTGCCATACATATTTGATTAATTGGTACTGAAGAAATATCAGTTATAGGCACATATTTGATCTAAAAAGATCAGTTCTATGATGTCAGTCTAACCTGCTCGGTTACATAAGGAGACTTACACAGAACTGATTTATATTGTGTGTAATTGTTCTATCCCTTTTCCACCTCTATGACATTCAGACAGATATCTCACCTTTGTTTTGGCACACCTGCCGCTGGCTGTATACTAACTGGTCCATTGGCAACACAAACTGGCAAACGCAGCCCTGAGAGGCTGCAATCACAGGGCTGACAAGGGCACAGGAACAGCAGCGCCGAGACCCCATCTGCAATCACAGTGCAATTGCAATCATTAAATGCACCTTTGTCTGTTTCTTTTGTGTGTGTATCATCTGCGCTCGTACTTTCCCTTCCTTCTCACAAACCCCCGAAAGATCTCGCTTCCTTCTGTTGTGCTGGCTCAGCTTTCCTGGTTGCAAATTGCAGTTACATCTGCTGGTCGGTCTAAAAAACAACATTCGCATCAGTCCCGGAATGAAAAATAAACTCCATATGTTTAATTCAATACAGGCTGCTCACCAGGAGGGTCTTCATCAGTTCGTAACATGACGCTGTGAATTAATTTAGCAAGCGTGTTTTGGCAAGCAGATACAAACTGTCGGGATGAATATTGCAGTATTGTGACCCGACGCTGGCGCGTCTTGATTCTGAGAGGAAGAGACGGCTCCGCTCAAAATATCACAACAGTTCAGAGGGAATCGGTGCTGGCGTTGCTTTGATGCAGAGACCACACTCGATCAAATCAGTTTGCATCAGCTGGCCGACACGCCACATCCTTGGAATCTGTTTTTAAAATACAAGCTTCTTTTGAAGAGACGTCGTTGCCTGAAAAGTTGCTAAATTTATATCGCTAATGACGAAGGATTTGAGTCAGACTCAGACCAGGCGGGTGCAGACAGGGCCGGCCTTGCATAATGTGCATAACAGAAATGGGAACCGATCCATAGCAGGTGCATCACAACTGATGTCCAGCTGTATAACATGGGCTCCTCTTACGTGTGAGAGTCCGCTGACAGTAATGAGGGAGATTTACAGGTAACAGCACATAAAATATGGCAGGCAAAACATTTAAAGTGCGAAACCGGCAACGCAGGAACAGAATTTTGACTCGTATGTTTGATCAGCGCTGCCTGGCTTTGACAGTCTGATCGGAGTTTTCGCAAGCTTCCCGCGGTGCGAACCTCATTTGCATAAAGTCGAGGTTGAGTCGTGTTAATGCATATTCAGAAACAGCAAAAGGTCCGTCAACTCGCCAGGCCATATCCATCATGCACCGCTTGGCTGGTTCTCCTGCTCCTTCAAACCCCTGCAGCTTATATCCATCAAAAAAATTAAATTTCAAACCTGTAGTTTTTAGCCGTAGGTGTTCATTTCCTTCACTTACAAGAATATAAAAACATGTTGCTATGCAGTTATTTGATTGTTTGATGAGGGGAGGCCGAGACGGTTCATAGAACTGAGTTTAATTAAAAATAAAAGTGCAGGGCAAGAGTTAATGTGACTAACTAAGTTGGTTGCATTTGAATCTTCTATTAGTAAACAATAATAGATAATAGACAACTGATCATACCTCTAATGTACCACGAATAAATCAGACACATGATTTCATGACTGCAGGCTTGAATCCACTGCAGACGCTGTCTTGTGTGCATGAATTTCAAAATAAAAGCCCTAACCGGAGTGTTTAACAAGAGGACACACGTACAGACGCGGGACATGGATCACATGCTGCTGTTGGTTTAATGCTGCTCTGTTGATGGACTCCGTGGGTGAATCCCATCAACAAACTTCTGCAAAGCCCCGATGATTTTGTGGAAAAGAATACAAACATGTTAATAATGCAATGTTACACGCAAGTAAATACACTTAAAGTAATTGTTTGGCCTCGACGACACACACAATGCATTAATGTGAGCAGCACAAACTGTGAAAGTATATTTGTTTGTTTACAAGAGAACCGCTGTGTATCAGACGGTCACCATGTTTGATCTATTGTCCGCCTGCTCCCAGTCAGCTGTGCATTCATGTCGTACCTTGTGTCTGCAGGATTAGAGAATGCGCATTATATTGGAATTATTTTGGCTTGTACCTTCTGTAGTTTATATTCTTTTCCCATCTCCAAATGTTGCCTTGCTTCGATTGCCTCTACACAAGCTCTGGGCAGCTGTGGCACGACGGTTAGAGAAGCGACCCAAAAGGTCCGCGGGTTCGATTCCCCGGGAACCCTGGGCTTTGCTCCTGCTCCGATGTGTGTGTCTGTGTGTGTGTGTGTGTCTGACACTACAATGTGCTGTGTGTTTGTTTCAAGTGGTAGTTTCTTCCATTTAGTGTCTCTTTCTGAGTCTAAAAATAAGATTGTTTTTCAGCTGCATAGGTTGAACATCAAATAAACAACATATTTCTCCATTCTTTACTTGTCAAAACAAACCATCCACACAGATATCTGCACCTCATTATTTCCTGGCCCACTCTCTATGCAAACCTTGTGTATTTTATTCCCATGCATGCAAAATGTATTATTCCAATTATGAGCAGTGAAGTTCAATTTCGGCAACAGGACATCAGCAGCTGTTGTGTGTTGTTCTTATATGACACTTTCTTCCTCATAAGACCTAAAACATTCGCACCAGACAAGTTGAACAGCAGAGAAACAGAATCTGGAAGTTCTCATAATGAGAGTTTGATTGAGGATTATAACGGCTGTCTAGTTTAGTTTCATTTTCATGTGTATGCTCCAACTTAGAATAAGTTCCTTAAACTGTTTATTCTAATAAGAACTGATGTCTTATTGTGTCCCTGTGGTTGGTTGTCAGTGCACACGTGTGATTTATCTGCTTAATAATATCAGGATCTAAAACTCTTCATTGCTTCTTAGATTTTTCATCTGTCTGTATGTTAATAAACAAGTTATACATCCCCTCAGTATCATCTTTTGACATTTGAATATAATATAAATCAGGTTATTTTTAAAGCTTTGTTTCATATAATGACAAACAGCGCCACATGTTCTTTGCGACGCCCCTACAGAGTTTTTCCTCGGCATCCTGAATGCTTCATATATTGATGTAACAAAGTAGAAAGATCTCCAAGAAGAAGTGCCAATTAAAATGAAGAGTATTTCCAAAACATCTCTCGGTAAGTGAACGATGAATGAAACCATGTACAGCTGAATACGTCCGACGCTCAGGTAAAAGGTTTTAAAATATCTCTTCGTTTGTGCTTCCCAGACTCGGGGTTGAGAAGTGTCCCTAATGGTTTTATTCTTATGTTTTCATTCGTCAGACTGCTTTCAGCTGCAGCCTTTTATGATCGGCTGTAGAATGAAGAGCTAAAGGAAGGAAACTGAAAACAAGACACCGAATTCCCTTTGTGGCTGTTTGCAGATGCCAGAGAGGCATGATTCATAAATGGTTCATGCAATAGAGGTATCTCTCAAGCTGCACCTAACTGTTGACAGAGGAAGCTCCATTTCACCATAAAGGCCGTGTTAGTGAACCCGGCTGCTCCCTCAGGAGCTGCTGATGCTTTATTTAAAGAACTGACAATTAGTTTGTTTCAAAAAGTTTTGTTCTTACCAGTATGCTACTTTTTCTTTACCTCGTTGGATCTGGGCCCAGAGCCCAGCATGGCTCCTCTTGAGTGCCCAGGAAAGTGCTGAGTAACTGGAGCAGAGCCTCAGGTGCTCGGCATTTGTGTTGCCTGCTTCCTGAAAGCCTATTGATCTTCCTGAAGTCCTGAATGCATTGCTGGGTGCTTCTTTAACGCTTGTGTGAGGTGAACTTTGATTTTGGATTGGTGTGTTTATGTGACTGCATGTGTGTGTGTGTGTGTGGTGTGTGTCTGCGTTACTACAGTTAGCAAGAGTTTTGTACTTTTTTTCTCCTGCTTGGCTGTGCAAGGTCGGCAAATAATCCCTCCTCTGCTTTGGCCAGAATATAATCCCTCTAGAAACACCCATGTACTTCTTTGCACATATGATACAGATACATTGGTACTTTTAACTGCTGTTATTGGAGAGCTATGAAACCATTGCAGATTTATACATGATCACAAGTCTAATCTGGATTGCCATCTGGCATCCCGTATAATCGTATGCATTCATCCTTAAAGACGCGGAGACTCTCTCAGGCTGCACTGATGAGCAAACAGAGCACAACTTCCTTTGAGGTTATGAATTCAAACACTTACTGATGCTGTACTCCTTGTCACAATGTTCTCCCTGATGGCCCAAGTACACCAGTTCAATATCAAAGCTGGGGTGCAGTATTGGGCAGCATTTAGGTGGAATAATTACATTTCATAATAATATGACCAAGGCTACGATCACTCCCTGTGTAGCATTTTCGCATCTATCATTGGCTAGTATTAATGGTGACAGGATGACCTATACAGCTGTCTCTGAAGCTGCCTACCAATAAGCCTCAGAAAGCAGTTAAATGCTAAAATGTTAAAAACGGGATGAAGGGCAACCTTTACAAGTGTTCGTTTGGAGCCGGGCCAGCCGTGACCAGCTGAAATCGGTGGGACGTTTATATCTTACAAGCTGAATATTGAGGAAAAACATGACAATGTTGTAAGATGAGAGTGAAATGTGAAGTCTGGTAAAAAAAAAAATATCCCAAGCTTCTTTAATGAAACACTTTACCCTGAACCGATTACCAGATTGATTGAAGTCTGTGATGCTGCTAGAATACACGTCACTCACTTGCTTTAGAATTAGCTGTGGTTCGCCTTGTAAAGCTCGGCTCCGGGGGATCACGATGGCGTAGACGATGCCGATGCATTTTCAGTCATATTCACATAAACACAGGTTAAATAGAGCAATAATGGGTTTTGCAAAAGGAATTTAAATCAATTAATATTTAAGCCGGTGTAACCTTGAGACAGGCAACTTCAAAGACCGAGCCTGTAGGCCGAAACATTTCCAGGCTCGGGTGGAGAGAGCATGTTTACATCAGTGTGCTGTGTGAATGTTTACTGTGAAGAACCTTCATCTGTATATAAATGCGCAGTGATGGGCTGACCTGCTGGATGTTGATTGAATCATTGAATTTAAGTGAACAATGTCTGTATGTTTACTGACCTACTCGTTTTTTCACCTCCTGCTGAGGAGCGCTGACATGTTCACTTAGGAAGCCGTACAATTTGCACTTAAATCAAGGCATATAGAAGAAACACGCTTTTCCAATCAGAGATGTCAGGCAGACAATTTCCTGTCATCATCTGCCTCAGACGACTTATAGCTTCTCTTTGGGTTTGTGACTGCGAGTGAGCTGCAGAAGTTTTTTTTTTGCATCCTGATATATAAACTAAAAGTGCTGCAGTTTGCCAGAGGACGTACATGTTACAAATAAGCCCCAAAGTATGTTCTTGCTGCCTTGTTTTGTCAGAGCTGGATGTTCTGTTTGCAAATATCCAAATGAAATAATGCCAGGAGCGAACCAGAGGGAGTTCTGGATAGTTATCCATTTGTCAGATGTGTGAACACAGCAGTGATTTAATTGTGCAAACTGTTGTACACTTATGTTTGCAAAAAAAATCCTGGCTGCAGCAGTGAAGCCACAGCATCTGGAGCAATGCTGATAACTGCTGCCCTGGTGCTGTGATGCAGCTGCAAATCTTTGTCATTTCATCCACACTTCTTGCCAAAAATAAGAAGCGGGGCCAAGCAGCCGTCGATGCAGCTGAGGAGACACTTGTTTTTTTTTTTTAGAAAGTTCGCAGTTGCACTTGATGTTCTCTCCTTATCTTGTTTTTTAGTCGTGTTGGTGGAACTTTCCATCACTTTGGTGCTACCTTGTGTCATCCTCTGACTTCTTCTCCAGGGTCACCATGAGATTAACCTTTGTGGTTTGAACTCAAACTCAGACATTTATTTCCCCACAAGTACTGCGATGAACCGCTGACTTTTCATGAAAAGAAAACTTTATACTTTAACTGCATGTTATGATCATTTAAAACAATGACTTACTAAAGGTATCATTTTCTAAGGATGCTAGCCAGCTTATTCTGGGCTGTCATATCTCAATATACCACAAGGGGGCGTATTGATTTTGGAGTTTGACGTATGAAGTGCTAGCTTGTTGTGTTTTTAAAATGCTAATAGCATGCTAACAAATTCATGTTGGTACTATTACTGTACGTCAGCATGCTGACATTTGCACTCAAAACAATGTCGTGACGGAGGACGCGGTCCCGCCCCCATTAAAAAAACAAGCTGTCAATCACTCACGTAGATACAGACAAACAACAAAAGTCATATTGTAGCAGGGCCAGAACAGAAAGCATGTGGCATCAAATTCACCTCCTGTTACATCCTTGTATACAATAAATCTAAGTCTATTCGTCTGTCTGGACAAAGACAGACTAATGTCATCGTGTGCAGTCCAAGAGAATTACCGGCTCCCGATTGTTCAGAATTACCACGTAATGGGAGTCACTAATCAATTTACTATTCATCACCTGATTGGGATGGACCAGGATAGAACAGATGGGAGGGAAGTGATTACAATGACGGACAGGTTGGTTTTCATATTTATTTTATTCTGCCTTAAGTTCGTGCCACTGCAATATTTCACATCAACTGAGGTATTTCTGTTAGCGCCCCAGACGTCAATATTGACTGCCACATATTGATCTTCTTTTCCTCGTATTTCAAACAGGTGAAAACGTGATTTCACACGTCACATTGATCTGCTCGTCCCCTGATTGCTCCGCTCTCGCTCAACAAGCACACTGACAATGGACCAGCCTGTAAAAAGGATTTTATCATGCGATGTGAACGTACATGAAACCACGACTCAGAGGATGACACGGGAGTGGATTTCCACTCAAAGAGAAATGTGTCTAAGATAGTAGAGAGAGAGAGAGACACTAGCAGGGAGAGCCAACTTAAATTAAGTTAGCTGAAGAAGTAAGTCTGTTACGCCGAGTGGGCCGAAAGACCAAAGGCTTGTCTGAGACTGTCAGAGGAGAAACGCTGTAAGAGGGGCCACACAATGCAGAATAATGGCAAGTGCAAAGGTGTGCAAGCGACGCTAACTGCTATACCATACAAACCGTGGATTCCCAAAAATATATCAGACGTTTGAGAGCTTCCCTGCACAGCATGAGTGGCTGCAGTGTCTCTGTGCTCACTGAGACATGGCTTAATGAAACATTACAGACGCCGGGGTTCAGCTGGATGGGCTTCCACTCCACAGAGCAGACAAAGTAGCCTTGCAATCTGGTAAGCTTTGGGTGAGACAGCCGAGCTGATTACATAAACACAAGGTGATGCCAAGAAGCGAGGTGGTCCGCTCACCGCACATAGAGTTTGTGTCGGTGAAGTGCTGACCGTCTTGTCTGACGATGGGGCTGAATTAACAGTCTATTCACCCCCCAGGTGCTCATGCAAAGGAGGCTGTGAATGATGTTTACCACACCATTGATGAAGAGACGGCTCACCCCGCAGCATGATGAGGTAGTGAAAGCAAGTTTCAAGCCCGTTTGAACAGTTTTGCCAGCATGTTTACGAGGTCTAGATTTCACAACATTAAGAACTCTTGCAAAAACAGCCCCCCCACGCACAACCCTGACTATCTAACTGTTATGCTGACAACGGCATCGTCAATGGCAGAAACATTGTAATGTGGCCACCCGAGGCAATTTCATCACAGCAGGACTGCTTTGAAACGCCGTATTAGCCGGTGCATGGATGATGCAACTGTGTCAAAATTCCCAGGAAAGTGGTCGACCAGAAAGCGCAGTTTAGTGAGGAGGTCTGTTGGCTTTGAAGAACCCCGTAAAGCAGCTCTCACATCTGGAGACACTGCAAGGCCTCGCCTTGCCGGTCCTGCAGGAATCAGGGAGGTGAAGAAGCTGTATGGACAAAAGATCAATAGTCCTCTCACTAACTATAGCCACAGTTTGCAAGAGTTAGCGAACACATTACAAGCTAATGTTCGACGCCCCCTCCAGGATTTTGGATTGCATGACACCCCCGATGACCAGCCTGGTAATTGATGCCCCTCTGCTCTTCCTGCTGGAGACGGTGCCATCAACACTTTGTTTGCAAAGCCTCCAGCAGCATTAAGGATCCCGACCACACATTTGATTTAGTTTAATCTCCTTCCATCTGGGAAGACGTACACCACCAACCCTGCTACATCCAGCAGGAAGCTGAATAGCTTCCACCCATAAGCAGTCAGGATCATTAACAGACTTCATCCCC
>CAAKHC010019309.1:11545-21893 GCA_901007825.1 Macroramphosus scolopax | reverse complement strand
ACACACACCTGACTTACATACTGTAATTGCTGATGTGAAGATAAGCGTGTACATTACTGAAACACAAACCAATTATACTGCGCAGCTATTCCTCACAAACAAATGCAGCTGCACACACACACACACACACACACACACACACACACACACACACCCCCTGAGGCCCAGTGATGCCCGCTAATGTTTTAAGGACTCAGGCAGGAAGTGGGTTGGTGGAGGAAGGGGGGCGTTAAGGCAGGTCTCCTCTCAGGTTACCTGTCCAGGTAAACCTGTGTTTGTTTAGTGTCACCTCCCAGGAGTCCGGAGGTCCGGGCTGAGCCACCGCCAGCAGGGTGTGTGTGTGTGTGTGTGTGTGTGTGTGTGTGTGTGTGTGTGTGTGTGTGTGTGTGTGTGTGTGTGTGTGGGGGTGTGTGTGTCAGTCACTATAATCTCTGCTCTATAATACTCAGATTAAGTATCACCTCTCTCAAACATCAACATTGTCTCACACAGTCAAACCAAGTGCGCACACACACAAACACACACACACAAACACACACACTGCTTGACTTGTCAAAAATAGGCAGTGAGATCATCAGTAGAAGGTCCACGCCAGAGCAGGAAACATGGATCATCTCAGATCTGCCTGGTCGATTTGGGGGCCAAAGTCATGAGGATGAGGAGGAGAAGCAACTGATGTGGAGCTGCTGGTGGTGGCCAGAACAGAGACAACTGTAAACAAGCTCCTCCAGATCTCCCAGCAGCACAGGGAGGCGGGACAACCGGACAGAGAGACGCTGAGATGGACGAACATGCACCATCATCGGGGTTCATCCGGTGAACCATGGTACCTTCAACACGTCTGACTCGGAGTCCCCTCATGCTGAAGAGACATCAGATGGATCTGATGCTGCTTGACATACTCATAAATACTCATAAATATAATGTATACTGGAGACTTAAAGTAAAGATCCGTCCTGTCGGTGTCAACAATGCTAAATGACTTTAATGCCCCTTTAAGGTTCGGGTGGGTTTAGTTATCTAAATTAAGTACTTTACGTGTCAGTACGATGCTGCGGCGGCTGCAGTGGCTGCTCTGGCTGCTCTGGCCTTCCGGCAATACAAGTTCAATGTGATGTTTAAGTTCCACGTACGTCCTTTCACCCAGAGTGTTTATGGTTCAGTAAAATATGTTCAGTAATATCTCTGTTATTCCATAGTTTGACGAGAGAAAGATTCTACGTTGTAAAGACTCTCTCCCTTTTGTCTGCAGCAGAATGTCCATCATTCCTTCACTTGTTCCCTTATGTCTTTCTTCTTGCCAAAGGAGCTGTTGCAAACTGCGGTAGAAATGTGGGGAATGCTGCAGAACAGAGCAGAAAGAGTCACTCTCCTTTGTTAAAGGGCTGTTCCGCTCCGTCTCCGCTGTAAACAGTCGTCAAGGCGAGAGAAACCCGATAGGCTCACTTAGCTCTGATGTGCTGCTGTAACGGCGGAGATCACAGCCTGAGGGATGGATGGATGGCAGGACAGAGGTATAGACCGGGCTGAAAGGTAGATTCTTTTCTTTCACCTCGAAGAGACCTTGGAAATGTTTCATGCTCTCACATTAAGATGAAACCCAACGTCAGACACATACCTGAGTGGCTGCTAAGAAAGACGCTGCATTAGTCGGACCACACGACCTGTGAGTTGATGTCAGTCTGACTGCTGCTGCATCTACAAACTTTATGTGTTTTCACTTCAGTACGAAAAACTTTCCTCTGGCTGATGTTGGTCTACAAATAAAAAATGTTTTATTTAGGTAATAAATAACCCCTGAAGTTTTGTCTCTCACACACTTCATTGCCGTTTTTATATTTTTATTTTACTGTCAACTTGAAATGAAACTTGTTAAATGAATAACTAACACCTCTAAACCTTCAACCTTCCACACTCAGATCCTCTGACGGACCTATTTAAATCAGCCTGCGATGCCGGTGAGGTCCGCGGGGTTCATCTTCCCTCCCTGCGGTCCGTCCCTGTCGGCAGGGCGTGTCTGAACTCATCCAGCCAGGAGTTTGAGGACTGATGAGAGTGATGAGTCGCGTAGCAAATGTGCCATAAAACCAAAACAACGAGCTGAAAGTGTCAGAGAAGAATAATCCAAGCTGGTAGTTTTAATATCGGTGGTCTACTAGACTGTTGGAGCTGATGGAGCTCAGAAAACTTGATGGATCAGCTTACAGAAAAGGTGGAGAGGAAATAAGACCTGAAAGTTCAGAGCGGCGCCGGGACGAGACAACGGGGAGAATAAAATCAAGCTATTGAGAGAAGCAACAAAAGTTCATCGTCATGTTATGAGAAGTCCTCCGGAGAAGACTCAACATAAAGCGGATGAAGAACATCCGTCTCCTAAAGTTACAGCTCCGATTGTAGGACACTGATGAAGCATCAATGCTTCAGTCAGACGTGTGACCAACTTCACTGATTCCTTCTGTGCTTGGATTAAATCTGCAGCACTCTCACCTCAATCCAGTTTCATTAGCTGATTGAACTCTCCATGTTTTGGAATAATCAGACATTTGGTTGTTTCTCCATTCGCTTCGGAAAGCAAGAAGACCAGCAAGACGGAGAGGCAGCACCTCTCCATCCTTCTCCTGTCTGTCGACGCTCCGGTCAAAAAGCCGATATTAATCTCCAGCTGTCTGGTTCCCGACTGCCACACACAAACACTGTGGACGAGAAGCAGAACATCTGGCGTCGATCCACCTTTACTATAGTTTACTTTAATCTCCATCAGCAGCTCCTTTCTCTCCATCCGGTCGTTGCTCTTTACTTTAACCTCCACAAAGACGTTTGCCATCGTTGGTTTGTCTGTTTAGGATATTCACTTGTTGGAGAGGTGTGACACAGGTGAAGGAGGACAGCATCACATTTACATCATTGAGGTTTGTGTGAGCATTCGAGGGCTGACAACAACAACAAGACACCTTCGACGGTTCCAACCAGCTCTGCCTGGACGTGTATTAGATTTCCTGTTGTGGGACTCAGTTCATTCCTGTTTTAATTTGAAATTATTTCCTCTTTTGTCTGTTGGCGATTTACTTCCTGTCTTTGCTTGATTCACTTCCTGTCTTTGTTTGATTTTCCCGCCATTTTTTATCTCCCCACCTGTGTTGTTAGTGATTAGTCCTCTGAGTTCCCACTTGTTTTCATCACCAGCGGATTATTGTTTTTTTTTTTATTTATTCACTCATTTGAACTTCCTTTGTTTGGATTTGGATTCTAACATCTTGGATGTCTTAGTTTGGACTCCTCATCTCTCAGTAAGTCTCTTTATTTATCTTCTATCTATTGATTTCCCCTGAGCGGAGTCTGTCCGGGGCTTTGAGGTTCTATGACTCATGCCTGCACACTCGCATGTGGAGTCGACATTCGTCTCGTCCAGATGATTTGGGCCAAGTCGTTCCTCTCTATGATTCTGAACTTGCAGACTTCAGTTGTTTATGAAAACCTGAGATTCCAGCTCCTGTATTGATGTGCTGTAGACAGTCTGGTGTCATTGGCAGTGTGTTTGGGTCAGAATTGTGCTGTTGTCATGCTCGTTAAGGTACGACTCAGTACATACCTTTGTAATTCCTGCAGAGTTCATTAGGTCTAGAGGAACTTTCTTAAGCATTAATGTAGATGTAAATAAATAAAGTGTTGCACATGTATATAGAGGACCCAGTTAAAGGGGAACATTCCAAACATCTTTGTCTCGTGGAGGCGATCTTGCACGATGCTCAGGCGTGGCTGTGTCTCGGCTTCTTCTTCAAGGTGTCATCCTTGCAGCTGTGAGCTGGGATTCTCCACTGATATCCAGGAATTGTTCCTGCCTGGGTTTGACAGCGCAGGATGACTCTCAGATCGACGCTCAGCAGGAACGTGATGCGGCCGGGGTCGGGTCTGCTCAGGCTGGCTGCAGGGGCGCCTCCGGTCGTATTGATGTGCTGTAACTGGGGGTTATTGCATATAACCAATGTTCCATGAGGAGGGAGGGGAGGTACAACACAGGTCAGCGCTGCACCACCCTTCAACTGGTTGAGGTGGTGTTCAGATTGAGGAGGGGTGACTTCCCCTGCCTACGTCAGTCTCATTGACCTTGATGGAGACGCCGTCACCATACGGATGTTTTTTACATCGAGCCGCTCCCACATGAACAAATGCATAGAACTGGAAGTACAATGGGAGCACAGCCACAACAAAACACTCGGTACATCAATCAGTGCTTTATTGGCTCTGAAGGGAAGCGACATTATTTGGTAAATCATAGATTCACATTTCTGTCACTTTAATTACAGTCAGAAGAGCCTCTGAGGGGAAAGTCGACTCATCGTAGCGCTGCTGTCGTTTATAGTTACAGACACAAAATACATACAAAGACCTTCACTGGAACGAGATCAACAGAAACAATATATTAATATACTCTTCACATAGAACACGGCTGCATGCTGCGGCTGACTTACAGGACGTACCTGGAGGAAGTAAACAGACGGGACAAGATATTTATAGCCGTGATTCCATCGCTGTACATGAAAGGAGCTTCGCTGTATCGATTGTCTGCTGACAACGTGACTTATGAACACAACAAAAACATTCATTTAACCAACGTAGAAGTGTGGAGCCGCAGTCTGATCTGGTTTCTGTCTCATCCTGTTGGGTACATTAATGTTGGAACTAAATTCAATGTCAGTACATGAGAGGAATAAACTAAATGTTTGAGTTTGAAACAACTGGCCGATCATTGCTGCTGGGTTGCAAAGCAATCACAAAAAAAACATTAAAAAGAACAAAAGTAACTTTAACAATGATTAAATAAAAAAGATTAAAAAAAAACAACAAATAATTTATAAAAACAAAATAAGGCAGGAGAAAAAAACATTAAATGAAATACAAAAAAACAAATATTTCTAAATATCATAATTAAATGAGATAATTCTAGAATTCATCCTTTAACCCGAATGTAAGCCTGGTCGTAAGTCTGATCCAAATCATAAAAACTTTTCTGACGTATCCTGATAAGTATAGAATTACACACGCACACACACACACGCACACACAAACACACATTACTTTTTTGACAGTTGTCTCAAATAGTTGTGTGTGTCCTCTGCTCACTTCTATCACACCAGTTGTCCCAGTAGGGCAGGACCCAGCTCGCACTAAATGCTCCCTCTATTAAGTTCATAGGCCGGGCTCGAACACTGCACAGTGGGACGGCGTGTGTGTGTGTGTGTGTGTGTGTGTGTGTGTGTGTGTGTGTGTGTGTGTGTGTGTGTGTGTGTGTGTTCGGTGGGTTGAAGAGCAGTTGTCGTTGACAGCTGCATGGGAGCAGAGAGAGAGAAAGAGTCAAGTGGCTTCAAATAGCCGTCGTTCTCCTCATTCATCAGAGACCCCCCTCACTTCTCCCTCTTGGCAGCCATCGGTGTGAAGTACACATTTTCTTTTGTTGACGCAGTCATAGTGGCGTTTTTTAGTCTCAGAATTATGTTTCTGAAATGTCCCTGACAAAGAGTTCAGTGGCGTTTCCTCCAGTTCCAGTTTGCTCGAGGTCGCAGCACCCTGAAAACATCCGGCGTCATCGGGCTGACTGGAAGGTTCTTTTAACCACATTTAAACCTGATAGTTAAACGGATAGTTTTTTCCTGAGGTGTCACCCAACAGGAACCCAGGAGATGCTTTCTATCATCTTCTGTAACTTAATGTAACATAATGAAACACGAGTTTGACATGAACATGATTTAAAGTCGGACCAAATAGAGCCCTGTCCACGTCTGCTGTTTCAGTTAATAGTCTTCACACTTTAAGAGTTATTTTATGGACATTGCTGGCATTGATCCGACTGTTTGCAGATTTACACAAAAACTATGGAGCAGATTTTCACTTCACTTGTTGGAGAAGTCTGACATGGGCCAAGGAAGAACCCGTACAGGTTTGGGACTGATCCATTTAACATAGAAAGAAAAACAGAATTCATTTGCATGAGGTTTGGTGGAGGTCTCTGCTCTCCGAGTGCCCGTCGGTCAACAGGACGACAATAAAACTATCTGCTCCTGAGTGGAACTACTGACGGAGGCTGACTGGAGAAGCTGGAGAAGAACATTCAGTCCCCACAACAACTGACATTAGAAAGATCTTCTGTTACTTCTAACTTTCTCTCTGACTCGTCAGGTCACATGTCAGTTTAGCACCAAATGGCATTCTGGGAAGTGACTGCAGGTTAACATGGAGTGTTAACGGGACGTGTTCCAGTTCTTATCATATCATCTGGGAAGTGACCGCAGGTTAACGTGGAGTGTTAATGGGACGTGTTCCAGTTCTTATCATATCATCTGGGAAGTGACCGCAGGTTAACATGGAGTGTTAATGGGACGTGTTCCAGTTCTTATCATATCATCTGGGAAGTGACCGCAGGTTAACATGGAGTGTTAATGGGACGTGTTCCAGTTCTTATCATATCATCTGGGAAGTGACTGCAGGTTAACATGGAGTGTTAATGGGATGTGTTCCAGTTCTTATTCATTTCTCAGCATCACTTCATGAAAACATGGAGGCAGGTTTCTTTTACAGTCCAGACACGTGTGTTGGTTTCAGGTGGTGCAGATAATAGAAGGGTGGAGTGTCGGTATAAGAGCAGGTCTGAACTCTCAGAGTATTTTGAGTATTCACATAAAATATCTAGTTTATTTATTGGACATTCACCTGTGGTGGAGGATCACCGTCTGCAGACTGTAAAACCCTCTGTGGCTAATTTGTGAATTGAAGCTCTATTGATACAATTGTCCGACCTGAAGTTGAGGTCTGTTAAGTTGTCAGTTATCTATAAGTCTAGAAAAATGATCAGCAAAGCAAATATTTTTGTTTCTTCCTGCAAATCACCAAATAAACTCTGACCAGGAGAAAACATTGAACAGACGAGTGTGAATGTGGCATCAGGTGCTTCGATACATTTCGACATACGACTGTTACACTAAACATCATGTTACACTGTTTTAGTCTTGAAGACATCACATATGTTATGTTTTGGTTGCCACTAACTACACTGAGATCTTCCTGCTGCTTATTTAGAGTGTGAACGCACCATATATTTATATATATTATATAGAATTAGTGCAGAAAACAGAAACATGAGGTTTGTCGTTGCTTGTGGCTTCTGCAATCATTTCTTCAGATCAGTGGTTCTCAGATTGTGTTCCAAGTCCAGAACACAGATCAGATCACGGACCCCCAGCGGGGAGGTTTTGCCACAGGGTGCACGGATTCTAGTTTTTAGGTGTTTTTATTCTGTCTCTTATGAATGGGATTATACTGAGATTGGAAAGTGGAACCCCAGTTGAGAACCACTGTCTTGGATATCTTGTTGATATCAGTTGGAAACAATCTGCAAAACCGATTTCATTTATTTTTTACTGCAACAGAACAGACTGACAAAAGTCTTTCGGGTCGTCATTGAACCGATAACTCAGCGTGAACCGAAGTGTTCAGACTCCGCCTGCCTTTGTTGGTCGGCCAGCTCCTCAACAGCGACACAACCTTTTCTTTCCTCCAGCCATAACACTCCCAGTGTCTGCAGCCCAGTTGTCCCAGCGAGGGAAGTCCTGCCAAGTCGAGCGCTTGTCTTTGGAGTTTGACAACACATGTGTCTCTGTCCGTCTGTCCCCAGACTTTATCCACTTTAGGAATGTTGTCCTTGCCTGATACAGAAGCACAAAGAGCCTTGTCTTTGTCCAACATCTGTCAAGATCAGATTCTCTCTCCTCTCTGCTTTTTGTTTCCACACTGTATCCACGCTGCTGCTCAGCTCAGCAGGGCTGCGCTGCTGCTGCCGCCGCCGCCGCCGCCGCTGCCGCTGCTGCTGCCGCCGTAACGCAGAGCTGCAAGTAGACCAGAAGCCGTTACAGCACAGGACTGCAGAGTTTCCCTGTCAGTCAGTCAGACATCCCACAACAGCAGCAGAGCAACAGAGAAGAGCAGGAGCAGAGGAAAAGAGGCTGAAGTAGGAGGGGGGAGGGGAGTCTCTAAAACCAATACAAATCCTTGGTCTTATCCTGCGTCTGCAGACCTGAGTGGGGAGCAAAGAAAGGAGGAAAAGAAAAGAAACATCAGCCAGGGGAGAGGAGAAAAAAGCAGGAAAAGATTAGGAAACGAAGAGTGTCTTGTTAATAAAAGCGTGAGGGAATCGCCCGAGGCGGAGAGGGGATGAGAGCAACAGGAAGGGAAGTTGACAGCTGGTGTCAGAGGCGCTGACTGACAGGCAAACCATTGAAGGAAGTTGATTCCAGTTCCCACACTGACGCTCGGGGTTATATTAAGAGTCATTTTTCATTCATCAGAGAGGCAGGAGGGAACGTTTCCAGTGCAGACGGACACCAACAGTCCAACTCTGGTTTAAAGTTAAACAGACTGTCTAACATCAGCCTGAATAAAAAACTATTTCTTTTGTCCACATGGTTAAAACATCTTTGCAGGTGCGACTTTTACAATATATTTTATATAATGACAGACGTCATTTCTTCACACATCAGATACCTGAAGACAAAGTATGAAAACACGAGTCCGAAGAGAAATATTTAAGAAGAATTGAGACGACAGCAGAGAGGGTTTGATAACATCAAGCTCGGGGTTTGAACAGACCGCACGACAACGTCAGTGAAGCGGTGACATCACCAAAGGACCCAGTCGATCATTTGATCCGTCCGGTAAACAACGACACTGACGGAGCCAAACAACTGTTTTTAAAGGGTTAATCCAACAATTGGAAGAGGATGAGATGTAAATGGACGGAACCTTCAACCATCATTCGACCCAGATTTTACACAACTGTCATGTATAAAAATCTCCAAGAGATTTTGAATTCTAACTGACTGAATCTTCACTTCCAACAAACACCTTCATCTACCTGCTCTTCCACACTGAAGACCACCGGGTTTGAATTCTGTGTCGTACCTGTGTCCATGTTGAGTCCGATCTCTCCTCCGGCTCCTGTGAAGCTGCCGGTCCAGGCCGACCCCGTCCCCGACTCCCCCTTCCCCCCCAGGTCACAGGGCGAGTTGCTGGACCCCGACGCCGAGCTGCTGGACGTCAGGCGGTGATGAGGCCTCACCGACGGCACCAGCAGCGAACCGTAGCGCGGGTCAAACGCCGTGCCGTACACCTCGTGCATCCCTGGACGCGGGTAGGCCGAGCCCTGGGTGCCTATCGCTCCCCCTAATGAGTAGGGATGGTGGTGGTGGTGGTGGTGGGACGGGTGCCAGGTGTCGGGGCTGGGCTGGTGCAGGTGGCTGTGCAGGGAGGAGGAGGAGTACGGGTCTCCGGGGAAGGAGAGCTCCGAGTGGGGAGTGGACAGAGCGCCGCCCAGTGAGGAGGAGACTGACTGCTGGTAGGAGCTGTTCCAGAAAGAAGGAGGGAAACTTCTTTGGCTCATCGGAAAGGATCCTTCTGCAAGGACACAAATCCACAATGTAACAGAAGCTTGTTCACATCTCTTGTTCACGTCTCTTAAAGCTTGACGTTTCATTCCTGACCGACCCTGTTGACAGACGGGCTCTCTGAGAGTGACGACCGTCTCCAAAGCTAATGTAAGAAAAAAAAAGAAGGTGTTTATATGTTGAATGGATCTGCCCAAAAATTGTACGAGTTCTTCCTCGGTCTTTGCTGCAGAACCTCCAGGAAGTTGGGTGAAAATCAGCCGGGTAGTTTTTGTGTAATCTTGCAATCAGACAAACAAACACGACCTCGTCTGCAGAGCAATTAGAAGAATCATCGCCGCCTGAAACCTTTCTCACTAAAAACAACCCTGGGAAATACTCCTGGCGATGGAATGAATTCAAAATATTCAAAGACATTACTGAGAACTAAAAGTAGGTAAAAAGTAGATCGCTCATCTGAATGCAGTTAAAAGGAATTCCTGTCTTTACATGAAATAACTGAAACTGAGTAAAAGTGTGTGTGTGTGTGTTAGGTGAAAGGAATCTGATGGCTGTGAAACAAGTCCATCGTCCATGTTGCTCTCGTTCTTGTGGCTCGTTATTTTACAGCAATTCCCTACTTTTGTTTGACTTTATATTTCCATCAAACACAAGGTCGGCGAGACAGGAAGCCGCCGAGCGAGCCTGAATGGAAACATCTCCCCTCTCACGTCGGTTGATACATGTCAGAAAAGCAGAGTAATAATAAACAACGCTGATGCATATTTGTTGAGTTTATCCAGTTTCGCGGTCGAATGGAAAAACTTCTGGTTTCAGAGGAAAGTTAAAGAACGACAATGTTTCTTCTTCTTTTTCTTCTTCTGTGTGAAAATGGTTATAAGAGTGTGAGACCCCCCCCCCCCCCCCCCCCCCCCCCC
>CAAKHC010019308.1:0-15690 GCA_901007825.1 Macroramphosus scolopax | reverse complement strand
AGGGAGGGGGGGGGGGGGGGGGGGGGGGGGGGGGGGGGGGGCAGATTAATTGCAGCCTTTCCTGTCTGTGTCTCGTCTGCCAGTTGAGCCTCAGAGCTCCGAGGAGGAAACGTGGACGTGCACGAACACGCTGGGAGTCAATCCCAGCATTAAATGAACTGGGACAGCCGACCTGCAGCCTCTTACCTGCTTCTATCTCCTCTGGAGTCTTCTTCTTCTTTGGCTTCGTCCTCTCCGCGTCCGCCGGTTCACTGGGCTCGTCTGACATTTCAACATCCCCTCGTCTCCCGGGCTTCACCCGCCCTCCGGTTTCTCTCACCTGAACTGGTCCCCTGTAGAATTTCTCCTCTTTGGCATCTTCATGAGCGCAGACCAGGAAGCAGCAGAGGCTCACGATCACCCCGACGACGAGGATTTCAGCCCTCATTCCTCCAGTGAACACACAACCCTGACTGAGATGAACCAGAGCAGGAGACCGGCTGTAAAACACACACTCAGTGCTGTTAGAGACCCAACATCTGACCTGCAGATGCTCAGATTCAGCAGACTTGAAGCTCCTTAAGAAAACAGGAAATGAAGAATAAAAGGATGAGGATGAGGAGATGTAGAGAGCTTCTTCTTCTCTGATGGAGAGTCAGCAGACGTTGAGGGCTGGAAGTTCTAACGCAGGTCTAGAGCAGCATACTTCCCTGCCTCTCCCTCCTCTTCAACTCTCCCTCATGGCCCTTCACCCCCTTTTCCCCTCACCCATCTCTGTGCAGAGGGGAGGAGCATCTGACACTGGAGACATTCCTAAAGGGGAGGGAGGAAGACAGAGGAAAAGAAACTCAAAGAAACACGTCTTCCATGTCAAAGATGTTCTGCAGGACCAGAGAACGTCTGCTTAACCAGACGGTGTGAATGAAGCACAGAAGAAGAGACTTTAGCCTCTGCATGTGGACGTAGAAAGAAAACAAACAATCGTATGTGTTCTGGTCCTCCTGCTCAGCTCTGCCACCTTCTAGGTGTTTAAAGATGTTAGACAATGTCACAGAAATGCTGGAAGTCGGTCAGCTGGTTCTAAAACCTTTTATGACATCATATTAAATGCTGCGCAACAATAATCTAAGTTTTAGAACATTCTCATTCCAATAGAAGTTGAGCAGCAACATGCTGCATGTCAAAGCAACACCGTGTTTGTTATTCATGATCCAAATAACTTGTATCATCCAGTCTCACAGCGTGTGAGACATCAGGAGGCTGCATGACTCATCGTGGAGTCACGGCCACAGTCAGCCTGCAGGAAACATAAAAACACTGTTGCAGTGAAGGTGACGTTTCAAGCCGTGTGCAGTTTGTGCATCAGGACAGGAGTTTAAATTAAATATCTTGTTAACATAGCAAACAGCTGGTTTCATGTCCTGTTTTATAGACTGATGATGCTAACATGCGACTCCAAACATCGTTTCCTATGGATGTGTTAAAGTATTTGTCCTTGCAGTAACAGCTCCCGGCCAGTCGGGGGTGCTGCAGCCTCCTCGGCTCCTCCAGCATCGCTGCATTGTTACTTTTCCAAGAGGAACTGACACGTTGGACATGTTTTGCTCTCTTTTTTAATACACTTGGATGTTTTGCAGCTGACGCCTCAGTTGCTCTGTTAAACTTTGCAGTTCTGTGTTGGTGGAAGTCGTTTGATGAACCTTTAGAATCTGTTCTGACACCTCGAGGACGTTGTTGCTCCATTAACTTGTTATCTGCATTTATAGAAATAAATATATATAAACTGTTCCCAGTCACACTGAATCAGAAACCGACATTAGTTTGTGTTTGTTGAACAATCGTCTCATCAGTCGTCCACTCTGTTTCCTCTCCTCTTCATCTGTCGTCCACTGGAGGTGCTTTCACATCAGTTTCCAACAGCTCATATTCTATTTATCTTCTTACAGATTATTTTAACGTTGAAGCCTCAAGACTTTTCCAAACTGCTTTCAGCCCTTTTATATTTCTTTTGAGTTGTTTTGAGAACTAAAGTTGATATAAATTATTTATTTTAATGATAGAAACGAGTCTGATCGGTAACAGAAGTTCAGATCCCTCTGACATCAGCGGATAACAGTATGTGCTAGATCAGATCCAGATGTGCTGAGTCCTGTGTGTGTGTGTGTGTGTGTGTGTGTCAGGTATTCCTAATGTTGTGGGGACATAAACCGGTGGATCACAGTCACCTTGTGGAGCCTCGCCGCCTTCATGGGGACAACAAGCGAGGCCTCTGACCTCCACAGCCGGTGCTGGTCTGCCAGTGAAGGACCGTCTACATTCGGGGTTTGACCTGTTCATCATCTGTTGGTGGAGGTCGGAACTCTCAGTGTGTGTTTCTAGTTCTGTCAACATCGTCTAGCAGAGAATTAAATCAACAACCAACAAAGAAGCAACAAGCAGTTTCAATATAAATCATTTATCAAAATAAGTTATAACATAATTACATTAGAAAATATCTGACGTATTTATTCTTCTCTGAACTCAGTCCATTCCAGCTCATGATCAGTTCGTAGGAGAACCTGTGAGTGGAGATGCTTCTGATCATGTTCCCGGCGTGCAGCTGCGTCATGAGTAATGATGATGGAAAGGCAGCAGCGGTGCAAACAGCTGGAGGGGGGTGCGCTGCTGGCAGTACAGAGGACTGAAGGTCAGAGAAGCGCAGACGGCCGGATGGGTGGCGAAGGACGATGTGATGAGCTGCTGCTGCTCCTGGACCTCTGACCCCTGCAGACGCTCCTTCTTCCACTTGGTGCGCCTGTTCTGAAACCAGATCTTCACGTGAGTCTCGGAGAGGCGGAGGGCCGCGGCGATGGCGTGGCGCTCCAGCGCTGACAGGTAGTGGCACCGCTGGAAGCTGTGCTCCAGGATCTGCAGCTGCTCCAGCGTGAAGGCAGTGCGGATCCGTCTGCTGGTCGCCTTGGACCTCTGCAGCTTCCCCGGCTCAGGGCTGCAGAGGTCACCAGCCAGCGCACGCTGCTTCTCTCTGGGATCATCTCTCTTCGAAGAAGCACCTAAAACACAATGTATTCATCAATACATCCATTTATAAACTCATAGGAGTCAATGAACAAGCGGGGAAGATGTGGACAGTTTATTTGGGTAAAAGCTGCAAAAAGTAAAAGAGATATTCACTTCAGTTGTTACTCATTAAAATATCCTTCAAAATAAAGGATGATGCAGCACGATGACCCTCTGAGTGTCTCATCATCGGTCAGCAGAGATACTTCATCTATTGCTTTAGTCTAGTTTGTTTTCTGTATTCTGCTGGAATGAGTTCTACATGAATACGTTTGCTTTGCCTTCTGTTAATCAGACTTTTTTGCCCAATAAATTGGTTTCATTCAAACACCTGAGTCAATCAGACAGTTTTAAGAAAGTAAAATAACAAAATATTATAAAGATAATAAACCCGTAGCTGAAGGAGCCTCTGTTGTAGAGTGACATGACTACAGTTCATTTATCATAAAAGAAGATTCATCTGCAAAGCTGTCAAACAACTCCAGGAAGATGAGACAGAGGTTGATGCTCCTCAGCTGCTCACCTGTCGCCTCCTCAGCACCCACAACCCTCCCGGGGAACTTCTCGGGGTCCAGGATGTCCTCCACGGAGAACGATGTTCTGTGGATCAGCGGAAGAGTCTCTGCCAGCGGCTGCATGTCAGCTGTGGACCGGCTGCAGGTCTCAGCTCCTCTGTGGGTTTTATAGGTGAACGACGTCTGCACACATTTACATTTCATTCACAAATGACACCATGCGGGAACAATGGCGGCCTGTGAGTCTGCTGCGCGGCCACGCTCCGGGGCCCCGCGGGGCCCCGCGGGACCCCCGTGCGGCCACTTCACTATGTAAATGTGGAGCTCAGTCGGGGGGCCGCGAGCCTGTTATTTATTACTGGGCATCTGGTTCAAATGTTCCCCTTTCTTTCCCTCCGTGTCGCTTTTTGTGCTGCAGCTTGTCATTATTTGCAAATGTGAGATTTTCCGCTGGTAGGAGAGCTTGTGATGCTAATTGATGGACTCATCAAAGGGAAAGTGTGCGTCCTTTCTTCCCCGTGTCCCGGCGTCCTTTGCGTCCTTTGTCCTGGATGATGAGCAGCAGCATCCTCACATCGTGTTCAGGTTTAATGAGAAGCTGATGAAGGTGGATGGATCACAACAAGTTGTTGTCTCTGTTAATCTTTTACTCTCAACCTTTCAGTTTAGTGTCTCACATTTACACAAAGCTGAACCAACTGCTGCATTAACAGTTTGAGGGACGATTCATTCCCACTCAGTGGCTGTGGATATCTTTATGTCACATGAAAACAAAGTACAACTTCATCCATCATCATCAGATACCAAACTCAGTTGTTAGAATTTTATTCACAAATCATAAATTAACCGTGAACCCTCAACACTCACAGGGTTGATAATCTAATCCCAGAATACAAATATAAATGTTATAAATATACTTTTCCTCTGTAAAAATGTAAATAATGTTTAAAAAGTAGAAATAAACTTAAACCAGAAGATACTGAAGATGTTGAAAGTTCTTATCATGATGAGGTTTCTTGCGTTTCTTTCCTTTTCTCCCGATTGGAGTTAAACATTAAACTCCCTGAGGATGATTTGTGGTTCCTTACTTTTGGCTGATGACAATCACAAAGTCTCAAACACTGCAGGATTCTTTCCATTAGAATTTGGAGCAGCCATAAGAAGTGCAACCTCACATCCTCTTTACTGCAACAAGGGGATGTGAAGAGGTCTGAATTAAAGCATTTGCATCTAGAACAGGATTTATGGAGCATCCAACTGTTTCAATGTCAATCATTAATGAACAATCTACACATCGTGAATCCTAATAACCTTCCGCTCCACGTCCAGTTGCAGCATCCACAATCTTTCTCTGCCTCCAGTGGCTTCATTCAGCTCAGAATACAGATAATAGTGGAATCTTTAAATCCACATTACCGGTTACAGTTTCCAATTACCCAGAGTGACCGTTCATCCCCTCGTAAAGAGGAGTCCCGGGGGCCCCGAGTCGGATCCTGTGGAGGTGAGACATGAAGGTGGCAGCTGCCAGTGACAGACACCTGCAGAGCGACTGGTTTGGAAAGACAAGAGAGGCCGGCACATCAGGACAATTAGCAGATGTCACCAGTGGGCTTGACCCTCGCTGACCCTGGGCTTTGTGCAGAACTATCAGTGTATCACTGAACAACAAGCCTTCAGAATTCATCATCGACGTCTGAAAGTGACTTTTGAAATGTAATCAGAGCGATATATCAGTCGTCCAATATTTGCCTTTGACAGATTTAACATGTGTGATTTAATGAGTGTATACGTTAGCTAATGTGTGACAGCATTAGAATATATACAAGATAAATAAATAAAACTCCCTAAATGGGCCATTTTGCACAACTTTCTATACTTCAAAGCTGCGTACACATTAAAAGTTGTTCTCCCTGTCAGACCTGCAGCACGTTCTTATCCCTTTGATTCTTTCTCTCTCCTCTTGTGTCTCATACTGACACACAAGGAACCTTTTCGAGGCTCAGCGGTGTTTCAAAGAACTTAAGTCAACCACCTCATGTCAATATAGAACATTCTGCTGCTCAATACGTAGCACGAGGAAGTAGAAAGAGCAGCGGAAGACAGGTGGTTGAATTGTGATATACATTGTTCATTTTAAGTATTTTTCAATCAATTATTAAAATGACACGTGTTTGGTCACTTTGTAAGATGGACAATTGGACTGATTAGACACTAAACTATCCAAATGTTTCACATGAATTATTACTGATTGTGTAAAGACTGAAACAAAGATCTCATTATCTGTCCATAACTCCCTCACACACTGTCCCAACATGACAGATGTGTCATTGCGAGAGGAAAGGGGAGGCGCCAACACAACTATTATCTCCCTAACAATGACTTGAAGGCATTTAATGCATCACCCAGGGGTGCTCTTCACATTCCCCTGTTCCTTTGTGACTTGTCTGCTGGCACACTTGCCTTTGTGCTCGTAACATGTTTACAGGTGCTGCAACGACCCCACAAACTCTAATACTATGCTTGACTTTAGGAGGGACGTCGGGTGGTCTCACGTCGTCACAAAGCTTCTCACTTTGTAAACAGTGAGCGGAAAAGTTGATCTCAGAAAGAAAAGACAACATTTGCACATCCAAAAACAGGATTGGGTGCTGGATAGAAACGACAGGACAATTGCTTTATAATGTTGTATGAAATAGGAGAACTCCAAGTTCTAAATTTCTCCACAGCTGACGATCGTACAAGTTCTTTGGCCACAATAGAGGGTTCCTCTATATCTTCATCAGCACTAAAGTTATGTGTTCTGATACATTGAAAAGCAAAACAGATTTTTTAGGAACACCACAAGAGACTGCACAGTTAAGATTTCCAAGAATCTGAAACGAGCCGAGGTTTAGATCATGGGCAGAGTGAGGAATAAGCAAAGCTACTCAATAATGGTACTTACGTATTTAATAAAGTTCAGAACTGACGAAGCCCCTTGGATAACCATGACCTGATTTATTACACAACCTTCAGACTACAAACTAGGTCTGTTTACTAGTCTGTTTATTGAGGAGTTACTTGCAGGACCGGACCGTGGTCCAGTTCCTCTGCGGAGAAGATTCATCAACTTTACTTTCTGTTTTCAGCTCATTCCAGCTGATGCCAACCTGCCTTTCTCCTCCCGTCCTGCGATGGCGCTGTGGAGCCGCTGAACGCAGCTGCCGTGTTTCTCGCGATATTTTGATTTCAATGATTTGAAACATGGAGTCTGAAGGGGAGGCGGGTAGCGCTGCTACAACCGAACCGGACACTGGAAAGAGGTTTGTGTGGGATATTTAAATCACATTTTAATTATCTAGAGGGTAAAACAACAAACCTGATCACCCTTGTAAATATGATCCAGATATGAGCATTAGCTCATCGTTTTTAGCCATGTAATAGCCTTTAGCTTGCTAGCTAACGTTAACAAACCAGAGACTGAACCAGCTAACGTTACAGATTCAATTGTTTGTAGAGAAACATGTCGCTTTTAATTTGTTCTGTCTGTCGTCAAACATATAAAGTCTACAGAGAAGATTTTAGGACTGTTTGTGGATTGATATTGGCCTCTCAGTTGAATAGTCTGTCATGTATACAAACCCCGTAACGGGACTCTTAGAATAAAACAAATAAAACAAGGTTTCATTCTAAATTTACACAAACGACTAGATGCAGCTTTCTTCTTGTATCGAATTGCGTAGCTCGTATTTGATCAAAACTGATCGGCGGCCAGAACCAAACAATTATATATCACATAAAATAAGTCAGAGGTTTTAAGATAAACACAAAACCCTCAAAACAGTCAGGTTTTAACTTAAATCTGGTATTAAAACTAGAAAATGTATTTCAATGTAATCAAACCAGACACCATGTTGATGCTACAGAAGAACATAAGTTATTACTAAATTATTATAGGAGAAATCAGTCAACACTGCATTACAGGGGTCCACCGACGTGTTTTTTTTCCAGATGTCGTTATAGAAAGTCAATAATGCAGCTGTACTTATTGCATCTGATAAAATACAGCAATCGATAAAAATACATTTTAGTACAGTTTGAACCTGCAGAAAAAGCATAAACTTAGTTTCTGAGAGAGAACAAAAATGATTAAACTCGCATAAATAAATAAAAATGCAGTGATGTGGGCAGCTTGTTTCTGATTACCTAAAAAAGGGAGGCTTCTAGAAGCTTCTCCTCTACTTCTCCCTGGATCTCATATACACACTTGTGACGTTTCCTGACTGCTTGTTGCTCGATTGTGACGCTCTGACTTTCAGTGATGCTGCATTGAGTGAAACACCCAACATGGACACAGAATCTTCAAATGGCAAAGAAGGAATGGTAAGTTTTTCATTGACACTGCAGCTGTCTTATTTAAGTCCTCTGCTTTGCTTTAGAATTATTATACGAAAGCGTTTTGTAAGAGGAGGCTGTCTTTGTCACAGGAAGCAGCCGGTGAAGGCTCAGAGGCTGCTGATGCTCTGACGGGATCAGGAGACGAGGACAGTGGGAGGCAGCTGGGGGAAGTGGAGCTGCAGTGCGCCTTGTGTATGAAGTGGTTCACCGCAGATACCTTTGGCATCGACACCGCGTACGTGTATTCAATGAGTGAACCTGCAGACTCAAGTTCATTATCAGTGAAATATCAGCAGTTGTCATTGTTCTTCACACTCGTTGTCTCTTCCTCTGCAGAACCTGTCTTCCCTTTATGACCAATTACGTGTTTCACTGCAACGTGTGCCACCACAGCGGCAACACATACTTCCTCAGGAAACAAGCGAGTAGGTGTTCAGTCTTGTAAATGACCAACAGTTAACATAACAAGTTCAGCCACACTTGTGAGAGAATTTGTTTTGTGTCACAAACTGATGATTGTGTTTCAGACCTGAAGGAGATGTGTCTCACAGCGTTGGCAAACCTGACATGGAGGTCCAGAACGCAAGAGGAGCACCCAAAGACCATGTTCTCCAAAGACAAGGTGGCCTTTTGATGGTGCTGATGTTGACCTGCAGACCTCAGATCTAAAAGGACCAGTGTCTCTGTACTTTGTCACTAATGGAAATATGTGTCTGTTTCAGGATATCATTCCGTTCATTGATAAATATTGGGAGTGCATGACAACTCGTCAGAGACCTGGGAAGCTCACCTGGCCCAACAACATAGTCAAGACAATGGTAATGTTGTGTGTGGAAGAGAATGTAAAAGATGCTTCTGTTTTGTTGCAGCCTAAAAGTTGTTACCCTCATTTCCCTCATTGAGGGCAAGAAGTAGAGGAAACCCTGCATGAATCCAAACAATGTGGCTCTTATTACATAGCAGTAATAATACTTGTGTATGTTTTCCAGAGTAAAGAGCGAGATGTCTTCCTGGTGAAGGAACATCCAGACCCAGGCAGTAAAGACCCAGAGGAGGAGTACCCTAAGTTTGGCCTGTTGGACCAGGTATTGACCCCTCAGCTGTCATATAGCAGATAGGAAGAAGGTTGATAATATAAAGTCTAATTGAGGTTGTTTATCTTTAGGACCTGGGAACCATCGGACCCTCCTATGACTCACAGAAACAGTCCACTGCGACTCCGACCGCTGCCGGACTGAATGGTAACGATGGAAACTTGAAATACACAAACTATTTGAGATTCTGTGAAAACAAAACAGGCTGAGAAAGATGAATCACGTCCGTCTGAACTCCAAACGGAGAGTGAGAGCCTGTTGAATGTGATGACGGTTCTCTGCATTGTGTTCCAGGTGGATCTGCTTTCGCAGGTGAATATGAGGTGTTTTGGCATCTGAGGCTGATCAGTGTGTTTTCTGTGTTGTAACCGTCTGGATAGAAGTTGCCCCCAACCCCACCCCACCCTTCCTATAAACCAAACTGATTTGTCAATAAGTGCCTTGTGGGCAACTTCCTCCACAGTGTGAATCCCCTGTCTGCTCCCTGCATCTCTTTAATGCCCCTCCCTTCTCCCAAAAGCTCTGCCCCCCCTCTGATTGGTGAACCTCCTCGTCTCTGGCTTGCTGCTAATGACCTGAACCTCCCCGCTGGAATGACACCCTGGCTTTCATCCAAAACTAATTAGCCTCTTCGTCCAGCTCCATCTGTCATGTTTGGATTTTAATTAATTGATTTTAGTGTGCCGACATTAAGACGAGCCAGGTCAGCGGTTCAATCCTGAGTAACCAGACTGTCCCAGGTGGAAGTAGGTCTTAGTGCTGGAACTTTCACTTGCAGATTACTTTATTTATTTATTCAGCGGGCGTTCTACCTGATCACACTTTTGGTACGAGATTAATCACAGAGACTTTCCATCCACAAACAATATGAATATATACTAAACTGATTTAGTTAATATAGTATATCCGTTTTTTTGTGTGAATGAATGTCTACATTGACTCGCTTCATTTACACAGAGGTTAAAGTAGGAGGGAGGGAGACGAAGATGATCCTGTCAGTGGATGTGGCTCCCTAAAATCAGTAGTAGTCTCAGACTATAACGATGTGGAGTCACACTGACGAGGCGTCATAAGAGGCTGATAGCGTTTGGAAAATGCCACGCCAACTAATTCCTGCCTTTTTGTGCCCGTTGACTTCCTGTGTTCACGACACGCCTAATAACCTGCTTTCACCGTTTGTGTGTGTGTGTGTGAGACGAGAGTGTGAGAGATGCTTTTGTTTGGGTTTGTTTGACCTGTGCTGTGTTTTCGAAGGCGCTCTGGCTCCAGTACCCGGAAAAGGAAGAGGAGCCAAACGTAAACAGCAGCAGCAGCAGGAGGGAGCAGCCGCGGGGGCAACCAAGAGAACCAGAAGGTAAAACAATCACAACACTCTGCTCTCATTTCTTCGCTGGTCGGACAGTCAGCAGCGTGACTTTCATTATGTCAGTCCTGCCCCCTTCAGGTTAAGTGAAGCATTACTTCTGAAGATTTACTCAAACAGTAATAATCTGCGGTTCAGTCTTTGACATCATCTTGTACCTCTCTCCTCCTCCTCTCCAGCGACCCTCTGTTCTCGGCCCAGCGCTTGCCTCCTCACGGTTACCCACTAGAGCACCCGTTCAATAAAGATGGTTACCGTTACATCCTGGCAGAACCAGACCCCCATGCTCCGGACCCAGAGAAGCTGGAGCTGGACTGCTGGGCAGGGAAACCCATCCCTGGTGATCTGTACAGGGCTTGTCTATATGAACGGGTGCTGCTGGCATTACATGACAGAGGTACTCCAACACCTTCCGAAGAATATCGGTTAAATCTGTATTGATGATGATGAGGTTACTATGTTAGTCCTTCACTGTGTGTTTCTGTTACAGCGCCTCAGCTGAAGATATCTGACGACCGTCTGACCGTCACAGGGGAGAAGGGCTACTCCATGGTACGAGCCTCCCATGGCATACGGAAAGGTTCCTGGTACTTTGAGGTGTCTGTTGATGAGATGCCTCCCGACACCGCAGCCCGACTCGGCTGGTCTCAGCCACTCGGTGAGTTTTGGTTGTACACTCCAGGATGCATTCAGGTACTTTCTGCTGGTGGGTAGAGGAGCCTGTAAGATCATCATAGGCTTGTATATGATAACTTCATTGGTGAAGTATAAAAATATTGGGTTAGAAACATACAACATATTCCTATGATGCTTTTTGGAGTTAAAGTGTTGAGTAGCATAACAATGAAATACTCCAATATAGTTCTCAGAATTATACTTAAAGTCCCGATCCTCTCATTTATGAGTTTAATGGACGCACGTAGAATCAGGATCTGTGACATCACAGCCGGTTCAGAGCCAATCACGGTCCAGAATACAACTTCAACATGTGTGATGTGGAAACCTGAGAACAAAGAGAGAATTCTTGTCACAACATGTCTGCTGATTCATGTCGTAGGCAACCTGCAGGCGCCGCTGGGTTACGACAAGTTCAGCTACTCGTGGCGCAGCAAGAAAGGCACGAGGTTCCACCAGTCTATAGGCAAGCATTACTCCTCAGGCTATGGCCAGGGAGACACGCTGGGCTTCTTCATAGAGCTGCCTGATGGAACAGAGACTGCCAAGGGTCTCCCTGATACCTACAAGGACAAGGTAACTGATCTGATGTCTCTTTAAGATGCATCCTGAGTGATCTGATCACACGTGACTGCACACACGCCACCACCCTGACATCAAGCTGCTCTACTTTCAGGCGCTCATCAAGTTCAAGAGCTACCTGTACTTTGAGGAGAAGGACTATGTGGACAAAGCAGAGAAAAGCCTGAAGTCGATGAGCCCCAGCAGGGTTAGAAAACCTCGTCAAAGTAACATCCAGTTAAACTTTGGTGCTTTTGCTGTTGTTCACTACTGGACCCTGTTTTTCAGATGGTGTTCTATAAAAATGGAATAAGCCAAGGTGTTGCCTTTGAGAACTTGTTTGAAGGCCTCTACTTCCCCGCCATCTCCCTCTACAAGAGCTGCACGGTCAGTGACACACGTTCTGTTAATGCTTTTTGTGAGTTCTGCTTTTCATTATTTCTTAAGTCACTCGAGTGTCTCTCTCTCTTTATAGGTCTCCGTCAATTTTGGGCCTCATTTCAAACACCCTCCGAAGGATGTGAAGTACAAGCCGGTGAGAGCTTCTGTGAGAGCGTCACGTTGTCTCTGCAGATGATCTTTAAATCCTCACCGCTGAGCTGTTTGTTCTTCCTTCAGATGAGTGACATGGGCTGGGGAGCCGTGATCGAACACACGCTGGCTGACATGCTGTACCACGTGGAGACGGACGTAGACGGACGGCGCAGCCCGCCGTGGGAAGGATGAACACTTCAGAACCAACACGTCCACCTTCAAGGAAAACATTCTTTGCCTTCAGATGTCAGATCTTAGCTCCTCAAGCTGCAAGTCCAAGAAGTTGTCTCCTGCAGAAGAGGAAGAAAACAGCTGATGAAATTGTGCTGAATCTACTTATTCTGGTGCTCTGTTCAGTTGTATATCTTGAGTTCAAACCATATTTCTCCTGAAGTCTGTTCTCACACTGTCTGTCTTATTAAATCCCAAATGTTCTTTGTGAAGTTGTGTCCCAACAGTTCTTCTGTAGGTCTTCTTTTCTACTGTTGTTTGTTTTACAATGTGTGTCAGTTATTTTATACTGGGAGTTCAATAAAATGTTCAATAAAACTATGGAAAAAGTGGAATTAATTCATGAAACTGGGTTTGACATTAACGTTTGTTTCCCGGTGGTTTCTTCCATCTAGCACGTCGTGTCTTCATCTTGGTATTCTGGGTAAGGAAGGGTTCAGAGGAAATGATCGCCAACTGTGATGGAGACAAATATTATTGTCAAAATTTGCAAGAAATCAGATCTCAGAACAAAACTGAGACCTCTAATCTTTGAAGATCCACAGTTCTTCAACATCGTTTCATACCATAGTGTGCAATAAGGGAGACGGAGTAAATTTTACAGTTTTACAGGACTAAAGTTTGACAATCAGGTAATAGAACTAAACTTCCTGCAGCTCCTCATTTCATTTGCACATTTTGTGTTTTTTAATTCAGTTAATGTAGTTTTATTCCATTTTTGTTGTTTTTGAGACATTTAATTTTATTTTTTATTTTTTCGTTGCTGCAATTTCCCTATGGGGATAATCAATCAATCAATTGGTTGAGATATTTCTCCTGAAGTCCCTGAACTGTTATTACATCAATAGCAGTTGTACTAATAGTAGTAAGATGATTATCATCATCACGTATATTTACTGTTTTTGCCTCTTTAAGTTCTTTATAACTGAAGTTGAGTATCACAGGGAGTCTGTTAGTTATAAGATGATAAATATGAACGTGTTTATAAGTTAGTGTTTCATGCAGCAGTGCTGCACGTCTTCATGCATTCAACTCAACTCCTCCAGGCTGCCCAATACGCATGCGTCAACATTAACCCAGCAGGTAAACTCCACCATGGCGGCGAGAGGCCATGTGCAAGACCCCAACGACCGGAGACTCAGACCCATATACGGTAAGGACTCAATGAGGGGTGATATATTGAAACTGTTGGGGGTTCGGGGACCCAGTGGGGCTACAGACCGGGTGCATTTGTTTGAACTACAGTCTGTTTGAGGTGGAGCGCGGCTGTGCGGCCCCTCCAGCCGCAACCTCGGACTCTGCTGCCCGCAGCACCCAATGACAGAGCACCTTACCCGGGCTGCCCAGAGCCGGAACGTCGCAGGATAGCCACTGGTCTCTGGGCGAAACATAACCGCGTTGAGCCTGTAGACATTCCCGGTGGTGTTGTTGGTGTTTGAAACGTAACGTCGCGGGTTTGTCTCGTTCTCAAAGTCGACGTGCTTTCTCCCTTTGTAGCTATTTGACAGCTAGCTAGCAGGCTAAAGAGTAAGCTAGCATGCCAGTCAATGGACGCGCTACAGCTGCGCTCCTGTTTGAAAGAAAAGTTGTTAATTTGTGAGGGTTAGGTGTTCAGTAGGTTGATAAGTGTTTCTGTTGTCTGAGGCCCAGTTCCGGTCTGATTCTGTAGCTCGAGTGTAGCTAACTACATGTTAAACGTGTCGCTTGCAGCTAGCATAGGGTTCATAATAGTTAAAGGACAATGCTTCATGCTAATCCCGCTGTATTAGAGGCAGATTAGAGCTGTCTGGTTGCAGGGAGCTGTCAGCGGATGAAGGCTGGATGTGCACCGATATTTAACCCAAATAACCGTGTTGTTTCTCTGAGGGGGAACCACCAAGACTTGTGTTAATGCTGTCTTTAGCTTTCCATTAAGAAAAATCAGGTTGTGATGGGGAGAGTTACTTACTGATGATTTCATTTGCAGTTTGGACACAGTGACAAAATAAACTGATATTTGCCTCAACATTAATCTGTATGTTAGTTTGGCAGCCAACCTGTGAACCTGACAACCCTGCAACTGAGCGATGTGCCAGGATTCCCCACAACTAGTTTATTGTTGTCTAACTTCCAGTCTGTCTGAAGGCACTTTGAACAGACAGGAGACGAGAGCAGTCTGTCTGCACAGTTAATTTTAACAGCTGACCAGCTGTCTGAAGTGGCTAAACTGAGGTGTCACACACACACAGTGTCACACACACACACACACACACACACACACACACACACACACACACTGGCGGTTGGTGATATCACTATAACGTCGACCTGAAAGCTTTATTGAAACTGATTTAACTGCTGCTAATGTCCTTGATTGATAGAATAATCAATCTGTGTATACATTTGATTTCTACACAGTTTGTTACAATTATCTCAAATTCTTCCACTCACTGTCCAACAAAACTTCAAGATGACCAGTTTATTTTAATTTCAGACAAATACAAAGAATCTCTTGAATTCAAGAGTCTGAACTAATTAAATCCAACTATGTATTATCAGACAAACTACCGCTTTACTTTACTTTAGGTTTCAGTTGATCGAACCTCTTGAGTGCAGACGTCTGATTATCTAACAACCTGCCAATGATGGTTTATGACTGCAGTGATGTCCTTGTGCCCCTCAGACTACCTTGATAATGGGAACAACAAGATGGCGATACAGCAGGCAGATAAACTGCTGAAGAAACATAAGGACCTGCACTGTGCCAAGGTGGGAGACTAAAGGAGCATTTTCACTAAAACTGTTTGTCTACGAGCTTCCACTGCCGCCGTCAATTCTCATGGAACTAAAAGACATAAATTCTCTTTTGTTTAACCTGTTCAAGCTTCAATCAAACTGTCTTATCTTTTCTCCGGTTTCACCTCCCGCCTCTGTCCTCATCCTCCCGCCTCTCTCCTCATCCTCTCATCCTCCCGCCTCTCTCCTCATTCTCCCCCTCCCTCTTCATCCTCTCTCCTCATATCATCCTCACTCCTCCTTCTCCTCCTCCTCCCTCTTCATTTTCCCACTCTCCTCATCTTCCCTCTTCATCCTCATCCTCCATCTTCATCCTCCATCTTCTTTCCTCCAGGTTTTAAAGGCTATTGGTCTTCAGAGGACTGGAAAGCAGGATGAAGCTTTCACTTTGGCCCAGGAAGTGGCGACTCTAGAGCCCACCGATGACAACTCGTTACAAGCTCTGACAATCCTGTACAGAGAAATGCATCGTCGTGAGTACACACACACACACACACACACACACACACACACACACAAAGGCTGCAGA
>CAAKHC010019307.1:97667-142232 GCA_901007825.1 Macroramphosus scolopax | reverse complement strand
AACTCTAAATGTTTCTCTGCCTGTATACTCAACCTTTGTCTCCCAGAAACTAGCAGCAGACAGACTAGTCATTTTGGCTGCATGAAAGCATAGCAGCACAATTTGGTGTGTATGTGCTCAGGCAGGGATGTGTGTGTGTGTGTGTGTGTGTGTGTGTGTGTGTGTGTGTGTGCGTGCGTGCGTGTGTGTGCGTGTGAGGGGAGGGGGGCAGCATCAGCATCAGCGCCCATGACGTCACCAGAGTTTAAAGTGGGACGCGCTTCGACCAGAGAGGAAGAGGAGAGGGGAGGAGGAGGAGGAGGCAGCGGTACCACTTACAGCATCTTACTTGTGACTGTCGCCGTGTATGAATAACACCCGGTTCAAGTCCACAAACTCGCCGCATTAACCGACCCGCGTTTTTGACTTTCACACCACTTCAAGATGGGAGACCGTGTTGCACCCTGGACCTGTACACATCTGTTTTCTTTAGGGAGACAACTTTAAATCTCAAGTCGGCCGAGGGTAAGTTTGAATTAATTTCACTGAAAAACCGCTGGATTTAACCTGTAGGGAAGAATAGTGCTGCTGCAGCAGTGATATAATCGCCATCGATAGTATCGTTGGTGTCAAACAGCTTTGTAGAAAAAAAAAAGCCCTTTGGATGTATTTGTGTTGGTGTTGATGAGCCGGCCCGCAGTAAGTTGGGGCGCAGTCTTCTGGCATTTGGAAACCGGTCCTGTTGGCTCGTTGATGTGACAAATTGTGCTTTCTATTTAATGAGCCTATTGGCGAGTCTATCCTGTGGAGATGTGCGCTCCGTGCCAAAGAAAGGGGCTGTATCATCCAGGAGAGTTTTATAATCTACTGCAGTCATGCATTGTTTTTTTTTCTTACATGGCAAGCAGCCTGTATTTCCTGCGAGTAAATCGATTAGTTTGAACAAACAGGGATTAAGTGAATGCAAATCCGTGCTACAGAATTCACCAGCAATTCACGTGAAGCGCATGGTGATTAGAAATGGATGTTTTCCTATTTCTAACAAGTTTGGTGACTGTGTATTATCATCCTCCTTAATTTCTTGCTTCATATTCTCGGTTCAATATGCGCCTCTGTAACTCCAATGTCACTTCATTTTGTCTCAGTCAGCCCGCTGTTGAAATCCTGAATGAGGATTTAAGATAAAGTTTTGTCCTTCAAGGATGTCGAGGACGACATCCAGCAGCAGCGATGAATAATTTGATTTAGTCTCGAATGAAGAGTACGAGCAGCATGTTGTTTGATGTTGCGGCCACTAGATGGCAACAGAGCGCAGGACAAAGCAGCTGATTATGAGTCTATTAGGCAAAGAGCAGGTCTGCATGGTTTAATAATGGAATCGTTACTGCTGTTTACTCCTTTGTGGAAAAATAAATGGACCAAGAAACTCTCTTGGGAAATAGATGTTTTTTGTCAAATCATTGGTAGATACATTAGGGACAAACACTCACTCCCTTCTGAAACAACTGAAGCCCTTCAGCAGCTATTGCTTTGCCCCGTTAGAGCTGCTCACATTGCTCACTCTCTGCATGGGCTCCTTGTATCACAGCAACTTCTCATTTAGCAAAAAAAAATTTGAATCATTATTGTTCATTGTTTTCCAACGTATTGAATTATCCGCATTCTTGAACCGTTTAATTCTAAAGTCTTTTCCCCCGTTTGATGAATACACAAACACAGAACATCCACATTCAGTTTCAATGTAATGAAACAACAACAAAGCCAATTGTCATGCTGGAGTGTATTTCTCACATTTCCACTTCCATGAAGCTGAAGGTGTTCAAACTGACTGACTGAGTCTTTCTTTATATTTATAATCTGTAACAGTGACTGATCAATGGGGACTTTTCAGTGGCTGATGCCGATGCTTTGGAGAGGTGGGAGGTCGATGGTGGAAATATAAAGAGGATATCATGTTGAGGTTTTTCTAATCTAATAAAAATACAACAATTTAATAGTAGACAAATGTCTGCATTGTCTCTCCTTGCTTATGTGCACTCTGTCTGCATGTTTTAAATAAAAAATTCTTCAACTACATAAATGTCCACAGGCAGTCAAAACGTTTTATTTTAGTTTTAGTATAGTTAACAAATATCTGCAGATAGCAGTATCTACTTGTTTCCTTGTATTAATCATCTGAGGCGATTTAAAAGAAAAAGCCAATAATTGTCCCCCTAATCTATAAATCTGTGCACATTTTACACAAACTTTGAATTTAATGTTTAAATTCTTAACAGAAATAAAAAAAAGTCCTTCAATTTATTTGTATCTGCGGAATATTTATGCAAAAAAAAAAGTTTGTTTCATTTACAGTCATGTCTGTCTGCTGGGCCCAGCAGGCACCGAGAAGTACAAAAAAAAAGAAAAAATAATTTCCTTAATAATAAAGTGGATATTCATTAAAATTGGTGAGCTGCAGGTTGTTAATCCCATCCAGAAGATTCACACTGTGAAATCATACAACTGCTCAGCGATCACAGTAGTCATGCTGCCCGAAAGAAAATTACCAGAAAGCTTCAAACCCTCGGTTGAGGCGAGGACATTTGCCGATGAGACACCATGAATTTTGACGTAATTTGACGTGAGAAGACACATCTTTGTCTCATTTTCTCGTCTTCCAAAGCTACTTGGACATATACGTGGCTTGCAACTATAAATCCTGTTTTGTTTATTCAATCAATACATTTTGTAAGTGATGGTTACTGAAAGCGTGTGACTGTGGAGGGAGGACACTTCCAAAGAACACTTTCCATTGGCAAACAGGGAGAAATTGCTTCGTATGGTACGATATATTTTACATATAGTCCTTCTTAATGTAATGGGAAATGTATGCGATAAGTGTGTACGTATCATTTAAGCTTCTGTTTGATTTAGAGGACACGGTAATTCATTCTTGAATTATTCAATAAGGCCTTTAGCTCTTGATCAGCTGATGTTTTGGGCCCATGCAGGCTCAGTAATCACTTAATCACTTGTGAATTAAAAGATTTAGAAACACTCATAGGCACACATGTCCAAAACTGTTTTCCCCCACAGGCCTGGTGCACTGCTGGCAGTGAGCAGATCTCCAGCAGCAGTGTGTCCGGTGCTTAAGGGGTGCTGTGGGATAATGAGGGAGCTGGGTCCAGTTCACAAAGGCAAATTATGATAGTCAGCTCAGCATTATGAATTTGATTTCAGTAGCTAGACGTGAACACCTCGACAAACTGTAATATTTCACAGCAGTTCCGCGTGGAGTTTGTTGTTTTGTGCACGGCTCTGTCAGAACCCCTCAACAGCAACAGCTCCAATGACCTTTATTCCGCAAATTAAGCTGTTTTTGTTTCACACTGACTGATAGATCTTATTATTTCAGCAAAAGTGCATTGAACATTGAGCAAATACCCCGAAGCCATAGCAAGTACATTAACAAAAGTTAATGAAATAGAGTGAGGCAAGACCTATACTTTCCTTTCCTTTTGAAAGCTGTGGCATTTACATTTTAACATGTGTGGAGAAGAAATGAAACCTTCATAACGCAGCGCTCTCTTTTATATGTCAGTATATACACTGTATATTTGACTGTTCAAGCAGGCAGAAGTTTATCTAATCCTTTTTGTTTGCAGTTTCTATTCTTGTGATTCTGGAGAGTGAAGAAAATACACAGCCATTCATATTTTGCATGCATTGTATTTAACAACAGCGAAATACATGCAAAGTTATAAGGCCACAAAATTTTTGCTCCGACAGCATCGCTCCCTGGCATTGAAAACTGAGAAGACATCTGCAATTTAAATTCTGCCTTAGTTCTGTGTTCCCTGTCCCAAAGGTCTGACCGTGTCTGCATCTAAATTTGCTTGCATGCATTTAATTAATAATTTGACAATGCACTGCACTTGATGTTGGTCAGCCGACGCTCTGCAGTGGAATAGATTGCACGAGCCAGATATTCAAACACAGCCTCTCAGTGAGGAGCAGAAACGATGAACTGAGACAGGAGCTCCAGCGTGGTGCAGCTGTGTTAATCCCCCCTCCCCGAGGTGCAGCCGCTCAAGGGATGGAACGCCAAGGCCCGCCACCGATGCTTGGCCGCGCTCTGATTAATGCGCTCATCAGTTCCTTTCTTGTTTGCTTTAATGACAACCATGTCCCTTTTGGGAATCTGGTGACTTTTTGCAAACACTCCTCACGCATCTGCTGACACCTGCCATTTTTTTTCGTCTTCCATGACTTGTCAAAGGAACGCTGCCATGAAGTCCACATTTTTTGACATGATTAGGCTGTCAGATACAGAACAAGGAACCTGGGAACACACTTTCCTGCAGAGATACAAGAAGTACATGAGCTGCAGAAATGAGCAGCGATAAGACTTCAGTGTGTTGGGATGCGTTGTGCTCTGTTGATAAGGCTATTATTCATCATTACGCCTTTGACAGCAAAAATCCACTCTCCATCTCAGACATATGCTTCATACGCTCCGTTAACTCACTGCTGTACTTTTGCAGATGGGAGGTTTGACTTTTATCACTAATTACTGTGAAGTCATTTAATCATATATTTATATTTAAATGTTACATTTAAAGAGGATTTTCTGAGATCAGAGGTTTATGAGTACAGAGAATTTAAATATATCTCTTGATTTTATATTCCATTTCAATTTAAAGGCATTTAAAAAAAAACAAGAAGCTGGCTTTAATTGATTTCATGAAATATTCACACTCGAAGCAACACGATTATCAGTACCTAAATGATAAAAAAAAAGTCTTTACCTTACATACATTTCATTGTACAAAGGCCCAACACACAACCTACCATTAACTCCCAGCGGGCCACAGTCAGTAATTAGTGTTAGCTTCTTGCAATGTTCCATTTTCTATCAAATATTTGATTCATATTTATTCATTACTCAGACATTATAACTAAAGAAAAAAGCTTTCAGGGTAAAGTAGACATGTGAAGCTTTTCTACAGAAAGTGTAATTACCAGGAGACCTGAGCAGCCACTGGTCCGACCGCACGATTGTTAGGACGGGGTTTCATCCTGCGCCGCAGTTAGTAGGTGTCAGTAGGTTAGCTGAAATGGTCATAATTATTCAAGTTTCATATTGTACAGAAATTCCGCAATGTGACAGATGGTCATCATCCTGACAAATAGAGATGGGGGGAAGAGGACTCACCAGGCTCAACTGTCCAATAATAGTGTGATGGCTTTTATAGTGGGATACTTTCCTCTGCCATCTATCAGAGAGGAACCTAATCATACCATTTTCTCCCTCGGTCTATGTGAATGTGTTTTCCGAGTGTGTTAATATATGCACAGTGCACCGGGATCTAAGTGAAATTTCACTTAACTCAACTGCCCACTTGCATACACGCAGATATATTACAGGGAAATACCTGTCCTCTAACATATCACCTGCACGTCTCTGCCACTGCTGGTCCACTCTCTTTTAATGAGTGTACATGCATCTCTTCTCACCCTGTCCGATCAGTTCCAGCAAGCAAACTCAGGTCCGTGGACAGTGTCTATTGATGGATCTTTGTGCTATCAGCGAGGTGCTTTGAGCCCTATAGCATAAAGCACCTGTGCTTATTCAGCACCCGGCCACTTGCCTGTGATCAATGGCCAGCAGTCAGGACAGTGAACGGAGCGCTGATTGAACCACATTGGGGATTTGGATGCTGATAAAAAAAATGCCCAGTCAACAGGGGCGACTCATGAATAATACACTAACCCGCCCAGCTTCTTTTGCCCCTCACTGGAGATGCTTTCGCACTCAGACCTGTCCAGAGATCAGAAGGTCGGGGCACAAGCACTTGCCCCCCCCAGTGCTAACATCAGGCAGTCCTTCCTGCTGCGGCCGTCGGAGATTGCAGAGAATAATGGACAGACAAGCAAGAAATGCTGTGTGGGTGCAGATGAAACACTGCAGATTTACAGAAAAGATCATCTCCATGAGGTGTTGGTATGTTTGAATAGATGTATAGAAGTATTTCTACATAAAAGAGATGTTCTATACAAGGTCATGATGAGATGGCAGAGAAACACAACATTTGTCTAATGTTCAAGCACGGATCGAAAAACAGACCCAACTGTCTTATATGACCGATGCTCATTTCAAGCAGGCTCATGTTAAACATAGAAATAATGTCTTCACTGCAGGCTGATGGATTTTACTGCAGGTTTAATGCGTTCAATTGGGGGCTGGAACAATTAGTGAATGAATTGATTAGGCGATCGACTTGTCAGTTCAGTAAAGATATAAAACATGTGTTGGATACGGCTTCACAAAGGCCAAGAAGTACTCGCTTATCTCCATTTATTCGATGTTACGTTTGGGTCCACGAACATGTAATAGGCTTCTATTTTTGTTTCTAAACAAGTTATAGACAAAATGATCAATTGATTAATTGTAGAAATAATAGATGATGGACATAGTGGTCAATTGCAGCCCTGATGGAATTTGTATTATCTTTGCTTAACATTTTGTATCTTCACCTTGGTGACATTTACAATAGTGTGATGATTTTATGTGTGAGTATACAAGCACATGTCTGCTAATGGAATAGAGATGCAGATAGAGTTTTAACAATGAGAAGCTCTGATTATGATGCTGAATATATGAAGGTAAATAGCTGTTCAGCTTAGTTTTTATTATCCTAATAACCACTTTAATGGCTCCTGCTGCTTCTGTGTATTTCCGGTTTACTTATCAGTTCCGTTGGCTGCCTTTAAGTCATAATATCCTGCCAGTGATGGAGAAGAAGACGTCCTCTGTGTGTATTTATCAGGCAGGCTGAACAGAGCCATAAGCACTCTTCATCTTTTAATGCATTCAGTCTAAGTAGGCGTATTTTGCTCAAGTGGATTCAAGGACATTCTAAAAGGTCATGGTGGAAAAAGAGACTTATTTTACCAAATTCCGATCACCTGGTTCTACGCCAGCCGGGCTCAGTGAGCGTCAGGAGCATATTCTCAGATGTAATCATGACGGGGAAGTCATTCCTCTCTCTTATTGACCACAGTTCCAGGAGGTTAATTTGCTACACTAGCAGGGAAAGTAAACCATTGATCTACAGTAGAAAGGGTTGTGGGGAATGTAGCTCTTTGTCAAATGTATTCCAGTTGATTATTTATAGAGAAGAAATTCTTAATATGAAGATGACCTCTAACCCTCTTGAATTTCTGTGAATTAACAGTTGAGTTTGCTCTTGGTACCCAAATAAAACACACAACGCACAGGGATAAGTGTGTACATACATGTGTTGCCGTTTTCACAAGACAAATGTGAAGTCCACCGCTCAATAAAATCAACTCTCCCTTGAGATCTCAGCGATTTGTGAGCGCACGAGGCACCGGCGCAGGCCCAGTGTCTTATCTCCTCCTACCTCCCTCCATCTGCTTCACACACTGCTTACCATGCGACATTTGGTGCGCGGCTCTCACTGCTTGGCTTCTCACATCTTGGACACTGACACAAAATAAATGAAGACACAAAGAAGACACAAGGTTCAGAGTCAGAAGGGCTGGTGGCTGAGGTGTGAAACTGTTGAGGTGTAAAATTGCCCTGGCAGCCGTGCTGTTGTTTCAGTATTTCATGGTGAGCTGCTCAGCCAGTGTCCCTACTTGCCTGCTCACTGCCTTCTCTGCTGAGTTTAGTCCAAGCTCTATTGGAGATGTAACTATATGAACTACAGTAATAATAATCTCATCTGCTTAGAATGCAAGGCTGCGTCGTTCCTTTACAAGAGCTGAGGAGTAATTCACTTTTATTCTCTACTCAGAATCATCCTGGTGGGAGAGAGCAGAAGGTCCAACAGGTTAATATTCACACATTAATTTGTCTTAAGATGTTCAACTGTTCTCCGGCAGTTCTCATTACTCGCAATCAGCCACAGGAAGGGTAATTGTTTGCCTGGGGAAGGAGAGCCTCACTGGTGTGAGGAGAGGCCCGAGTCTATGTGGCGGGAGCAGGAGGCCGGAGCTCGGCTACGCAGGGAGGACAGACGTAACTTTGCAGCACATTTGGCTGTCGTTGTGATGCCTGGGGTTTGTTATTAGACGCATGGGGTGAAACACAGCAGACTGAGATATGAGACATGAGGCACATTGTTATTTTTGCACATTAAGTGGTCTAATTAGTTTTTCCTACGGACAACGTAGGCCTTAAACCTGATAAGTGGTGGCATGTTTATGATTGGAGATTGTGCCCCTTATGCGAACAAGGATCCAACTAATCAAGTTTGACATTGGAGGGACTTTAAGAAAAAATTGGGGCACATTTTCTATATGCTCTATCTATATTTGATGACTGGGTTTACTCGCATTAGTTTCAAATTTTCTGCTCTGTCTTTGAACCACTTCTGAACAGATGGCTCTGCTGCTCGCCTCCCTTGTGTGTCTGATTCTATATTCATAATGCTAACGTTAGACTAGATTAGTTCCTCTGATGTCCACGGAGTAATTTCTCATCATTGCCTGAGGTTGAGAGTGAGCAGACTCCTGCCTTGGAGCGCACAGGACAGTGTTTGTCTGCTCTGGCAAGGCTGCAGAAAGACTTTGTGCCAAGGCAAGAGTCAAAGAAACAAAAGTATGAGGAGAGACTCCCTCCGATGGGCTGTGTCTGGTGCTGGCCTGCCCTGCGGTAAGGCAAGGTTATTCAGATGAAAGATGGTGTTGAGATTAGTGAGCCCTGCCCGAGTGTGTGGACGTCCAGCATGCTGCACTGCGTGATTTATGAGAGTCGTGATATCAGTGGTCGCCACATGAATAAACCATGTGGCCAGAATTAAGCTCCTGTTAAACGGTGCACAGCAGTTTCCCAGGTGCCCCGACATCCAAACTGAATTCGGTTGTGTTATAGCAGTTTCATGAGACCGTTTGTTGATGGGCCAGTGTAGCTGCTGAATCTTCCCACAGGGGTTTTCCATATTACTGATGCATTCAACAGGGCTTTCAGATGGTGATTATTTTAAGTCGGACGCACTGAATGAAATACACCAACTAGGAATGCACTGCACAAACTTCCGCAACATCCAATGTAAATAAATATTTTTCACTATGTTGAAAGGATCTGCCACGAATAAAAATGGATCCTTCTTTGGCTTAGGCTTCATCCCGCAAACAAGTAAGATGAAAATAAAGTGAAGACACAATTCAAACAAGTCAAGAAGGTAAGGAACACAAATGCAACAAAAAGGTCACTAAATAATCCATCCCATAATCAGTGTGAAAAAGTGCTCTTTTAAGCATAAAGCCTTTTTTGTTATTTCTATCATCACTTCATCCACCTGAATAACCAACGTGAACTAGTGTGACCTTAAGGGAGACTCATTGAATGTTGGTCTGAATAAGACTGATTGTGTGAATGTTCAAACAAGCAAAGTTATAATTTGTGTCGCATACCCGCGACACCAAAAATTATGTCTACATACTATAAAAAAAGCCCTTTAAATCTGCTTTCTATTCTTTTAATACAATATATCATCAGAGGTGCATGGTCGAGTGTCAGAGTGCTTTCTCCTGGGAAATTGACTGCATGTAAATGCTGTGCTTGGTATTGATATGAATAGTGCACATCCATCCTCTGTCCCTCCTGACATCTTCATTCTCTGCTGAGAAAATCTTGTGAAAAAGCCCAGAGCTAAGGCAGAATGGAATTACCTCCACGTTCTGTTTGAAATAATCTCAGAACGTCTGCCCTAACAAACGGTTTGGGTGTTCAAAACTGTAACTAATCCACATTAAACTCTGTGACATAAGTGATAGAGTTTCCAAACTGAGAGCTTGTGTTTCGGAAGAAGAATGAAACAAGGAACCAGAAGAAGCCAAGAAAAGTCGAGACCTGGTTGCATAAACCACCTTGTTTTTCCCTTATACTGGCTGGGGGGTTAATTTAGGAGCGTTGCGTAGCCTCATAGGTTGATCCCTACGTGTTTAGGCTGAGGCTTTCACGGTAGTTACTGTCATCAGCACTTTTGCACTTCAGTTACCATGGTTACGCTTCACTCACATCATCATCCAACAGCATTATTGTTAGTGAGTTTCTCCAAAATGGACAACAGAGAGAAACGGTGCCAAACTGGACAGAATCTGTTCTCGTTGAACAAGGATGGAAAACAGAAGCAAATATATCCGAGTAAATTTAACCCGCAGCAAAACATTTGCCCAAGCAGAAGATGTTGCAAGAACTAAAAGACTAAATCAATATGTGAAATCCTGCTTTAAAACAAACAGTGGATGAAGGATTAAAGAAATATGAAAATGTTAGTGTGGCAACAGGAAATGAGGTACAAAAACACAACATCCTAAAGGAGTCCTAATGGTGATCCTATTACTTTATTCTAATTTCTACTAATTTCTAGCCTCAGTGGTTTTATACAATCCGATACAGATTCTTAACTGGAGTCAGAATAAAAAAATAAAAACAAGCTCTTCAAATCTGTACTCATGTTTTCACAAAGTGAATTTACAATGAATATTTACAATTTCTTAAGAAAAGGTTACCTTTATGAAGTTTGTTCAGAGGATTATTATTATACTGAATTATATTATTGGGTTATCTTTATTAATGTATTAATGCGTAAGCAATATTTTAATATTGTAACAGCTGATTTTTATATTAATCTGCAACGTAGCTAGTAAGAAATAACAATATTTCCTACTATAATGTTAGGGAGAATATGAATAAAGATGCAGAAAATGGAAGTACAAATAACTTTTAAATGTACTTAAGTACTCTACTTAAATTTACTTAAGCATAGTGGGCATGTGCACAAACACATTTTTGTGGTTGAAACCAGTATGCCCCTCGACATTGTCCTCTCCTCCTGGACTTGAACACATCAGACGCACAGGCATGCAGCTGAAGTCATGGGAAGCAGTGTCTATGATGCAACACACCATGGTCTTGCTAATGAGGCCTGACTCGTAATGACACAGCCCTGAGCAGCATGACAGGGCTGGCCAGCAGTGGGGCTTATCTCATTGGCACTCTGTGCTGCGTGGTTACACCTGTAACCTTTAGATCACTCCAAATTAGGTTGCTCCAGGAATCCTTCAGCAGTGATTACAAAACAGACTGAATGGCCTGAAGAATTGTCATGAAAAATGTATATGAGCTCTCAGCTTGAATTTAGAAATGGAATAATAGGCTGATTGAGCAAAGACATGTTACACACAGAAGCCTGGGACTGATCAGGCATTCTCTCTGCTGCTGCAGAAGAGATCGCAATACCAAGCGATGTTTCTGTCGACTGGTTTCCATTATGTAGATGCGAATTAACACAAGCAAGGCGAAACAGAGCATTTTGATAATGACCACATAGAATCTGAATAGCACCTGGGATCCATGGATGGGAGGTGAGCCTCTGACTTGTTTTAATCATTCATGCCTGCTGAGCATCATTCATTGAAGAGTGCACGAGCTGGTCAGCCAGGGGACAGGGTTGTTAATTGCATTGTACTTTAATAAGTCACACACAGAAGACACACGGCTTTAATCATGCAGATGTCTCTGCTGATAGGCAGTACGAGGGACACAGGGGGCTCTGGCTCATCAATGTCAATGTTTCTGCAGACAGGTGTCCGATGTTAACCGTGGGTTTCCATGTCAAGCCTAACAAGTGCTACACTACATCTTCCATACAGCTTCACTCTGTAGCCGACCTCTTGTACTTTTCACTTGTGTCTCCATTACTAGCCTGAGTTTGAGTCTCGGTAATCAAAGCGGTGAGGAATTGGAGACAAATTTATTTAGAGTGAATAACATCTCTGGAGGAATGTAAAGTGAACGCATTTGAAGACAAAACAGAAACAAACTATCTTTGTAGATGTCGGCAGATTCAGGAGGAGGCACACACGAGAGCCCCAAGTCATAATGATCCAACTCGTCTGTCATATGCTGTGTTCTTTGTTTATGCCTGCCGTATGCAGAATCAAGAATGAAGTGCTCTTACATCCAATGTGCCATTATTAAAGCAAAAATCTGGTATTTTTCAACCATTGGCCCTATTTCCCGTGTGTGTGTGTGTGTGTGTATGTTGAGGAGTTTCAACTGACTCATAGGGACAAAATGATTGTATGTAGTTGAGTATTGAGTATCTATAATGGAGAAATGGCTGCAGCATAAATGGGGCAACCTTCTGAAAAACAAAAGTGTTTTTTTTTTTCCGCTGACAGGCTCCGATTGTTATTATTAGTGTGTGACAGCATCATAGAGAGGATGATACAGAGAGAGAGTGTGTGTGTGCAATCTGCCTCAATGATCTCCACCTGTTGCATGAAGTGCAAAGAGCGTGAGGGTTGCTCCTCACACACACACACACACACACACACACACACACACACACACACACACACACACACACACACACACACACACACACAATAATGTTATTAAAATGGCTTTGTGTTATTAAGTTTAAAATATAACCAAAATGAGACGCCAAAGGTTTTGCAAAGCTAACTATTAAGTTAGCTACATGCTAACCACTGATGTGAACACTAGCGCTGCAGCAGCAGACCGCTGTGACCGCAGTTATTGTCAGCAGCGACAATTTGGACCTGGATTATTATTGCCAGTAAAATACGAGAAGAAATAACAACAACAAAGAACTTTTCTTTGAAGAAAATTGGTGCTCGAAGAGTGGAGGGACCTGCTGCGAGCAGCAAGTGGAGGTAGGCTAATGTTTTTAGCTTAAGCAAATAGCATCAGTTACCTTATAAACAAAAAATCAATAACCTTAAGTGGGATATGTCTTAGATGTACTTAGAAATGAAAAATGGTTGGTATTAATTAATTGAATCACTATAAATTACACGTTTGTCCTCGTTATTCACATAAAACACTACAGAAACACATTACAACAGAGAGGGGAGAATGAAATGTAAACAAAAGTCTAGCTAGTACAGATCTCTTTATGATGATATAAGACACTGATAATGACAATCGGATCACTTTCAACAAGATCTTTTCATTTATGTAACATCAATTTTGGTTGTCATCTATATTGCGCTCACTCAATACAATTATTTTGGTCCCTATGAGTTATTTTGACCCTCACACATGGGGAAATAGGGCACATGACTATCCTTTAGACTTGTATTTTCTCCTTCCTTTTTTAACATTTAAATGTTAGAATCCAGGGAATGGAAATGGCAGAGCTCTGGTCAAGCATGACACAATATCTGGGAACTTCTTGTCCTTGACATTTAGATTTTTAAAGTCACCAAGCCTTGGGAGTGACATATACAGTACTTCACACAAGTATTTCCATAGATATGATTCTGTCCACAAGGTGTGATGGCACAATGGCAACAACGTGGACATGGGGTTGGTTTCAGATCAAGAGTTTCCAGCTGCATTCAGTTGCACTTCTGATGATGTCAGTAAAGAAAGTGCCCCCTGCATGGAGCTCACTGATCACATAGGATCAAGAAATATATGCAACAATTTCAGTTCGTTGCATCACACACATCACAGCATGTGGCCGCATCTGGATTTTGTGCCAGTTTGCCATCTAGTATATTGATCCTAATCAACAGGATCCTTATTTTACATCCTGTAGGAGTTAACAAACCACAATGACAATGTTTCCACAAGTTGCTTCAATTTGTGAAATTATATCACTTTAGTTTCAGATCATTTCAAACAAAATCCCTATACCAACAGTTGCTCAATGCATAATAACATTACTATGGAGTTTAGAATATATATAATGAAATGCAATGAAAGCACTAAAGCAATGTTTTGACAGATTGAGGGCCTCCCTCGTTTGCCTCCCAGTCGTTTGGCCCTCTGCCTCCCATCCCTGAACCCCCGCACACAATAGCTCCTGGCACAAGCGAGTCTTTGGAAGTGTGTCAGTGGTGGCTGATCTTCAGTAAGCAGCTCCTTTTTCACTTCTATATACTTTAATAATAAGAGCAGTTGGTGGTTACGTGCCTTGTAATGAACACTTCAGCTGAGTGTTGCGGGAGGGGAAAGCATTGTTCTTTCACTCACCCTGGGCACGTATTTCCTGCCGGTTCTGGGGAGTGAACTGGCAGCCTTTTGGTACCAAGCCCGTTTCTCTAACCTTAAGGCCACAGCTGCCCTACTCACATCGAATATTGTAGCCAGACTGCATTTCGTTCGCTACATTACCTCATGAGGAATCTTGTGTGCCCGTGTGGCTGTCAAAATTTCTCCTTGTCCTTATGTTTATGGAGGCAGGAGGTCTATCATTAAAATCCTCAACACTTTTTAATTTTTAAGCAAGTGTAATTTATGATGAATTCATGTTTAAATTAATTTAAAATGTAGTTTTTGATACAACTTGGAACCTCACACCTGTGTGACATCCTGAGGTGATTCACTGCTTATTATGTGTTTTCTGTGTATCAGGTCCTCTAGAGTCTGATCACAGTACACGCAACAGGGCTTCCTGCATGTCAGCTGCTAACTCCATTAAAACCCTTTTTATGTTCTTTAGGTAAAAAGACTGTTGATGTATTCCAATGGAACGTTATATTATTATCTTTTATATAATATTGAAGATGAACCTACAATACCTTATTAGGTTATAAACACAATGTTTTCTTATGGTATGTAAAAGGATTGCCATGATGTAATGTTGTTTTATACTTTGAAAATAACTGAATACTTCATTCATAAAAAAGAGATTTACAACGAATACTGTGATGAATTATTAAGTACATTTCTGGGAGGCTTCATAGAAATTTGTACTTTTACACACAGACAGAAAACATTACAGAACTGCCTTTTCTGGAACATGTAATAATAATGCAAACATTGTAACTCAACTGCATTTTAACACAACTGCTGTGAGAAGGGTACAAACTCAAATCGCCACTGACTTGCCGCAGCTGGTCTGAAGGTAACAGCAGTGAGATCAAGCATAAACACGATGGACAACCAAAATTCTTTTCACCTCATGTTTCAGTTCCTATCCGTCTCTCTGACTTGTTTCATCATCAGTTTTCCCTTTCAAATGAACATACAATTAGTGCTGCACTCTCTCCACCTACCTATCAACAGAATTATGCACCAGCAGGCTGTAATTACCTGCTTTGCAAGCAGAGGCCGCTGTTGCTCAGCAAAAACTCCATTATGTAGCTCCATTATGTAGCATTATAATGTAATTTCAGCAACAACTTTTGGTCCCCTTCAGGAATTGCTTTTGAGAATTTTGTCTGCAGTGAAATTACACAATCTCCTTGATACCAAATGTAAAGTCTATTCTTTTATCCACTCTGCTTAGCTTGTTCCAGTATTCAAAATGCTGTGATACACTCGGTTAAATTGTAGTAAAAGTGTAATACATCTGTTCCCCGACTCTATGGCCTGTTTAGATTCAGTTCTGGTTCCCCAACAGTGAGTTCATCGGACATCTATCTCTTAGATGCAAAAGAAAGAGGCTGAATTATTTATTTAGCTGAGAACAGAAACAGGTTTATTACTTTGTTTGTGCTTCTGTTTACATCTTAATTGAGATTTCACAACAAATGAAGGTCAGAAGAATATTGAACCCGCCCTCCGACCTGAAGGAATCATTAACAGCAGTGTAGTGAGTGCAATGACAAGCACATCAATTTTCTGTTCACACCTGCATCATCAGTGCAATGACCCTTGTGTGGGTTTTGTTAATGAGTACAGATAACGTAAAATAATCATAATGTGGACAGGCCACTTGTAGTGTTTGAAGTGTGAGCAGAGTTCATTGTATCAGCCCTCTCGAGTTAATGTAGGCTTTTATTCCTGTGGGTAAGTTCGTGGCTCTGTGGGCACCAAGTAGAAGGGACATTGTAAAATGGAATGAAAACCGTGTGGTTGGTTGTGGAGGTTGCACTGAGTAAATTGGTTTTTCAAGAGCAGCTTTTGTGAATTCTACCCCTGTTGAGAGTCCTGATCCCATAAGAAATTTATGAGTTTGTGTGCGCGCACACGCGTGAGCGCAAGCAAGGAAGCATGTGTCTTCTGTGTGTCATCATAAGCTCATTATTTTTCCCCTCTCCCACAGATCTGTGACCTGTCATCACTTCTCCCTGTGAGTGTGAGTGTCTGAGCACAGAGGCGCTTGTGTCACTTTATGCTCCCAGAGCCCCCTCAGAATCTACAAAAAGCAGCCGGGGACCACGGGCTGAGGGATCAGGTGAGTTTATAGTCACGTGTCTCCGGCTATTAGATCTCTTACTGTCTCTTTCTTCAAGGGTCCGTGGAACTCTTGCTTTGCTTGCAGCCATCGCTCTAACAACTAAAGCCATTGATTCACTTAAGCCTTCCACATATTCAGGATAATCCTTATTTTATCACCTCTCAGCCTCAAGCTGGAGGCCTGTGGCTAACATAAATGTGAAATGACGAGTTTCAAGATATTCAACTTGTCCAACGCTGTTCAGAGAAATGTCTGAGGGCGGGGGTCTAATCGCAGGAGCAATAGAATCTTTCTAGTCGATCAAGCAGGGTATCTCTTTTATTTAACAGGATTGTTTCAGAGGAGGCCCTACATATGAAAGAAGCTGCAGCCTGTTACATATGTGCATCTTGATTAATCATCCTGTTAAGGAAATGAACATGACTTTAACCTCTGCCTATTCAGATGAACTGCTACTTAGAGGAAGTGGAGGTCTGATTGATTTTCTTTCACATGTGAGTGAACTACATGCGGCTATCAATGCAGCGTATTAGCTGAACATGTGAATGCCTGTGTTATTCGTTACAGTCACTCAGAAATATTGAGCACATCTCCTATAACACACCAAAGCACGTGCGGGGCATATCAAGCCTAATGTAGACCTGCAAAGGCACTGTCATGCACTACAGGTTGAGCCTAATGAAGATACATAGGAATCAGAGGTGTCTTGAATTTATTCTTATGTGTTTTTCTTATACAACAGAAAAGTATGAGTTTTTCTCCAAGGCTAATATCATATTCACTCTGCTGAGAAAGATTGCCACGTAAAAGATACAGTTGTGTTACTTCTAATGAAGCTCAGGCTCTTACGTATGATATGTTGTGTGTCATCCACGCATCCTTTATCTTCAGTAGGGATTTGCTAAGGTACGACCTGTGCGTGTGGAGAATGCATCACTGTCATTCCCTTTGATCATATGCGCTCTTCCCTTGCCTATACATCTAATGAAATAACCTGCTGCTCTAAACAAATCAGCATCTCTGTCACTGTCACAGGGAGGTTTAGTCTCAGCAGCGGCTCACCGAGCAGAGCGCATTCGCCTTCTGAAGGTCTTACTAAAGGAGACAAAACACGGGGCCCTTTTAGATATCTTGTCTGATGATGCAGGCTTGAAAACCACTTTAAAGGAATAGTTGGACATGCTGTGAATGAAATGTATCCGATTTCTTGCTGAGAGTTCAATGAGCAATTCAATATCACTGTCATTTCTGCTCAGTTAATATGAAGCTACAGGCAGCAGCTTGTTTGCTTAGCATACAAATTCAAAACCTAAAGTATCAAACCCGAATTAACGGCGACTCTTAAGCTCATTTCTTGCTTTATGTTTAACTGTTATCCAGTGGTTGTTGCATGCATCGTTGAACAAACAAGAACAACTTGTTACCTTTTCTCCCCACCTTGTTTCCTGTGTTCATGTTGAGCCAGAGGTTTTCAAAGGAGGAAGTGGGCAGTTTCAGCGGAAGCTCAGTGAACACAACATGCATACAACATTACCAATGAAAAGAAGAGCACATCGAATATCCCAATAGTGTGTAATGTGGTTCACAGTAGAGACACAGTAGTTCTGCAGTCCATCAATGAATTGAGTGATGCGAAGCAAGTGAATTGTGAAGCAAGCGAAACTAACTGATTCAAATGGTTTTGCACTTCATTGAGGATCTTTGTAATTCTTTATGGCAGAGAGGCAACTGCAGTAATCAAGCTCTTTTCTCTGCTTTGTTTTGATCCGAAATCATTTCAGAGAAGAAGGCCTCACGCAAAGATGTGTATCAGTCCAATGTGGACGTTAAAGTTTGCATGGAGAATGTGGTTTATCAAATTTACATTTTTATTGAACTTTCCTCTGGTTTGACTTTTATGGTAATTATTCAAGACTGAAATGTTTTTAATTAACGTTAAAAACAAAGTACCCCTAGGAGCATTCATACCCCCATTGGAGGCAAACACTTCCTTAAATAACGACAGATTTCACCTTTGCTGAGGACAAGTTATTATCTGAAATGCCACCTTGAGAACAGATCCAAGGTTCTGTATATATCCATCTTCCCTGTCCAACTTTCAGAGTAAATAATGGGGTCATCTGTTGCCCTGCTGGCCCTGCTCCTTGTTCCGGGCTTCACCGTTAGTGTTTGGAGTCTCAACCCGGATGACCCCAATGTCTGCAGCCACTGGGAAAGGTGAGTATATCCTCTTGGTGCAATAGATCTTGTTTTTGCACTTCCGCAGTGGCTATTTCCAGGACTGACATTGTTGATCCCAGAATGTTTTCAGTGAACCAGCAACAGGCGCCCTCAACCAAAGTCCCAGATCTATTCTTAAAGTCCATACAGCCGTATCGATCTCACACAGCTCAAGTCGCTGAGGGATGGGAGGAGTTGCAGCTTCAAATGAAATACGCAGGCAAATTGATCAGTGTGCTCTCATCCCGATCAATCACGACAGCCATAGAGCCTGAATAATTATTAGTTGTGCTGGGTTGTGTCACTTATGAGAAATAAGCAGGAATAATTTCTGTCCCCGACGCAAGGGGGAGGAAAGAAAGCTGTGAAGATATATTGTCTGGATTATTGCCTGACCAAAGTGAGGGTATTTAGAATTGTGTTTCCACCTTGTTGGCATCAAAATGAATCCCCTAAGTGGGCTGTGCTCATGGCTTTGAGGTCGTCTAATATCTCATACTGTCTCGAGCTGAAGATCACTAATATGAATCACAAGAAACGTCATTTCAGACCCTTTCTTTGCACATCAGATGTATTGTATTACTTAATGTGAGGCCTTATTCATTGATAGAACCTGTGTTATACTTTTTATCCTTCAGAAGCACAAAAAAAAGTATGAACCCAGCTACGTTCAGTGTGATTGCAGTAATTTCCTTTTCTGTCTTTAAAGCTACGCTGTGACTGTCCAGGAATCTTATGCCCACCCGTTTGACCAGATCTATTACACGAGATGCACCGACATCCTCAACTGGTTTAAATGCACGAGGCACAGGTAGGTCTGGAGGAATTATTTGTCATTAAACCGAAACTGACCTCTAAAATCAGAGCAAACACTAAACTTCCTTGTTAAAGTCACCGACGGTGATGTGGATGCGCCAGACTGTAATCATCTTACAGTAAAAGATTTAATTGCTCCGTGTGGGTTTATAGTGGGCATTCACTTAAATAAGTGCACTGAGAGTCACCTTCCAAACGGTAACTTTAATGTGGCTGCAGGTGTTTTACACATGATTCTACTTGCTTTTAGTTCTTATCCCTCAGTTGTCCTTCTACATTAGAATCATGGCACAACATCATTTTACCTTCTATTTGTTCTTCTGCCCTTCAAGACGGGTCAATCTTTATATCACATAGCTGTCTCGGTGTGTCTGTTTTTCCAGGATCAGCTATAAGACGGCTTACCGGCGGGGAGTGAGGACCATGTATAGGCGCCGCTCGCAGTGTTGCCCTGGTTACTTTGAAAGCGGAGACTTGTGTGTTCGTGAGTATCCTTTACTTTCAATGACATTTCTGGTTGTGTCTGCTCAACATTTAAAGAAAAGGGGTAAGTAATAGGATTGATTGTCACTGTGGGTGGTGTGCAGATGAAGCAAACAACTCCCTGCCAGGCAGGAGGTTTGTGGGGGTGTAGTTATTTATCATGAACTACCTATAACACTTCACCACTACCTCGTCTGTCATCAAACCTCAATCCGTGAGAATTTACTCACTTTAAGACGATTGGGCATGATTTAACATGAAGGCACACAATTTTACACCATCGACCGCTCCCCGCCTCACTCTTCCAGCAAGAGTAATTTAATCGAAGGTGTATAACAATGAGAAAAATTAATGAGCCGAGTGGGTCCTGGTTACAGACTGAGTGGGTATTGCACCTGCCATAAAACCACGCAGGAATTCAATAACATAAAAAGAGCAGAAGCGGTTCAAATTGGACTGTGGCAGTGTGCTGATAACAATCGTTCACAGCCATTTTTATAGCTTCATTAATTGTCATTGATTTCTATTTTTATTCACACATCAAACTGAATACTTTTGCATGTCGGCCAAATAAAGATGGAACATACAGCTCCTGAGACTTAGGTTTTTGATATTCTCACCCTATCTAATGTTTTATTCCCTTTAGATAAAATTAGAATCACACTTTAATATTTTTCTAGATCTTCTGCAACAGTTACTGATACAGTGACTCCAACCAGGACAGGACGCTTTCTGACCACGGCTGAGCTTGTCCTTGTCTCAGCTTGATAGCCTCTGGGCTGCAGAGCACTGGGAAGCCAGCCGGCGTGATTATCGAGGGATCTTGAGCAGGCCGGCGCAGATTGATCAATAATGTATTCATTAACACTCTGACTGGCAATTAACTTATTTATTTAGTAACAGGGTGTTCTTTGAGGGTGTTAACCAGGTGTTTCTGCAAACTGTGGAGGCGACTACAACAAATCTCGGCTCCTTAATTCACGAGCAAAAGATTTTATTTGATTTTATGTCTAGCTGAGAGGGAAAACAGCCCCCTCCCCGTCAGCACCCTTTCAGGTGAAGTGAGGCCGATAGGGCAGTTTTGCTTTCTGCAGCCTTTGCAAACTGTTTAATCCTACCACTCTCACTACCAGGATTAAGAGATTTGTACTCCCCAAGATGTTTTGCATGCAGTGACAAAAGGGAGAATTACAGAGAAAATTGACCCAAAATTAACTCAAGTCATCTATTTCAGGACACTTTGTTGTTTACTGAATATAAAATATCCCCCTTGTGTATTGTTAGTTCACTCTAGCGTTCTCCATTAAGTCTGTTCCATTAAAATGAACGTCTCTAGAGCTTTCTAACCCAGCTTGCATTTTCTTTTACCTTATCGAACCACATCAGCACTATAGTTCCAGTGAGAGATCTGGGGAGGTGAAGGCCTCCACAATAAATAATCCCCCAATCACAGAATAGGAAAATACTTCTGACACTAACAAAGTCATTTTCATTGATTATGTTTGTCTAAATTCACATCATAACTCTCCATCATCCTCATTCCACCAATGTGTGCTCGTTCTGATTCCACTGGCGAACATTCTCCAGTGAACAGCTTTGCTTTTCAACCGGCTACAGAGCCACCATAGAGCCTCGTCATCACGTCACTGTATTCATCCGTATACATCGACACTTTCCCAGCATCGCTGGCAACAGTGACAATAAATGGTGGACTAATTCATCTACGTCATCTTCAAGTGTCTCCTAGCTTTGAGTGCCTACATTGGCATCTAACCAGTCCACAGCAATTGTGCTATTTTGGCCAACAGATTGATCTTTGGCTGTCTGGACACCAGTCCTCAAAGTGCCTCTGTGGAAAAAGGATTGATGGTCTGTTTTTCTGTAATTAGAGCGTTAAGTTTGTAACTAGAGTCGTTTTAATTGTGTGACCTTTGATCTGTCTCAAGTCATTATCTTAATCTGTAACTTGCGTATGTAGAGGATGTGAGGAACTCATTTCCCTCCTAATGAGCAGGATTATTACAGTTGTGCAGGAGGAAGTGAGAGGATCTCGCTAATGAAAACAGTATGTGATGGAGGCCGACAGCCTCTGAAGGGGTATAAGCTGCGAGTTCTTTGGGTAGATGACTCGGGCATGACTCTTGCCTGTCCAGTGGTACTATATAATCACCCGACTAAAAATGTCTGCGGTCGCGGAATTTGTCAGGTTTCAAGCTGCTATACGCCAGCACATTTCACTTTTGGGTTTTGATGATTGGGAAGATGATGAGATTTTTCACCAGAAAGGGATTCTGCACCTTTGATTTCTTTTTCATTTTGGCTTTGTTGCATTTTTTAATGCTTCAAAGACAGAGTTTTAAAATAAATTATCTCTGTAATATAGAGGCATGTGGAGGAAAGTTTGGAGGGAGTTGTTTGATATGTTCTGTGGGCATCTCTCTTACATTGCTGTAGCCATCAACTACTTCTCCCGCAGTGCAGTACAAACACTACCACTACAGAAATCAAAAACAAACACAACTGTGTGTCCTATTCCTACAGGAAAGCTCGACAACATAGGTAGTAACAAAATTGGTGTAGACTATTTTATCAGACATTGTAAGAAAGTGGTTTGCCTAGGCAGGAATATTCAATTTATTAAGACTACATGACAATTACCAATTAGCTCCATTGTTTCCCATTCTGATAACACCTCTGCATAATGACTAAGATTAGCCTTTTATCTAGATGAAAGACTCAATTTTCCAACAGATTCCTAGCAGAGTGATTCATGAATTTCAATTAAATTGAAAGACCTACCTTCTATTTTATTATGCCATCCCTTCAGTACACCGGTTCAGATCTCAGGAGAAGGGTACGTTTTATCCTTTCTCCCATATTCAAAACTTCATTTCCATATTTCTCCTTTTTTGCTAAAGGATGTGACACGTTTGCATTTCCCTGTTCCCGCTGATCAGAATTTGCTGATTAAAACTAAATGAAATCAACTCATCGCAGTGACATTGAATTTGTCTCCTCCCTGTGAATACGCTGCAAACTGTGTGCTCATTGATTACAGGTAGTCGATCTCAAACCTTCGTCAGCACAAATGTTCTTTCCGCCGTCTTATTGTAATTAGACAGTTTTCTGCCAGAGTAATGATGCTCAGAAATCTGCCCTGAATTATCTTTCAATCTCTGGTTTACCATTTTTGCCTTGGGAGCATTTCTCTGATTAGCTCCAGCTTGTGGGTGTTTGGGATTCACTCCTTTCCTGCTGCATCTCTCCTGCTGGCAGTGGATCCTAATCGAAGCCTGATTGAGTGATAATCTATAATAGCACTGTTCAGGCCTCCAGCCAGCTCCGGCTGACCTCTCTGCCTGCAGGATGAGGCTCCGTAGAATTACACGATTCCCTCACAGATGTTGTCTGCTGCCTTCTTTCACTTATGACCAAGTCTTTAAAAAAAAGGAAAAAAAGGAACAGAGCTTGGATGAAATGTTGGATGAGGGTCTGTTTTTTCTGCTGTCCTTGGATTGTGTAAAATTCCTACGCAGCCCATGTTAGTGGAGTGCTGATTCCCATCAGGCGTGGATCCTCTTTTGTCATATGCAGTCCTTCCGCAGATTACAGCCGGTCCCTCTTAACCCCGCCGGCCAGATGACCTTGCCTGCCAGCATTTTGTTTTTTAATGCTAAGTGCCTATTTTGTGCTACTTCACAAAAAAACAATGGCAACACCTCCATGTAGGTCACTTTATTACCCAGCTGAACCAAACTTCCATCTCTTGTGAGCACGCTCCCAGGAATACTAATGCTGACCCGATCAATTCTGTGCCGTATTGCTCAATATGAATGATCAAGAAAACTGCACACTTAGTAAACACTGCGGTGCCCGGACCTACTACATTAAAGCATCAGTACATGACAAAGCACCGGCTGATCAAATTAGAGGGGATTTACAGCTTGTTCTTTCATGGCTCAGCCTGCTGATAACAGCTCATTGTGGAAAGTAAAGCTATGTGATAAAACGAGATGTTGACCGAGGGCTCAATCGCCTCAGAAATCATTCAGTCTCGTGTCAAATATTTGAGATAGATTTTGAATATGAGTGCCAAGACTGAGATTTTTACCCGTCATGGTATTACGGAGAGGTGGAGTCTTCAGCTTAATGGGTCATTTTCTTTCAGACGCTATCATTTTTAATTATGCCGTTTATTGGTGGTTTAGTGATGTCTGTTTTTGTTTGTCAACTCAATTACTAATTGTGCCTCTGTGTGTCCCAGCTCTGTGCACGGAGGAGTGCGTCCATGGTCGCTGTGTGTCTCCTGATACATGCCAGTGTGAGCCTGGATGGGGCGGACTGGATTGCTCCAGTGGTGAGTGCTCTTCACTTGTAAACCAACAATTAGTCACTTAGACTCATTTGCTTCTAAATGGCTTTCACAGCCTGTTACGTTTATAAGTATTTGCTGCTGTTCAATTGTTCTGCCTCAGTGTGCGTCTATCTCAAAGCTGCTCAGCTTTATATCCTCTCTTCTTTGCAAACACAGCCAATGGAACAGGTAAGTCACTATGAATTCATTTTCATTTGCTGGAAGTGGAAGTGATTTGCTTGATGAATATAGCGGATGGATGGATGGCTGCATCCCCCCTGTGTCTACCGAGCTCTTTGTTATGGTCTTAATCATGATTAGACTGGTGCCTGTGACTTGTTCAGTGGAATGATAATTCAATGCCAAGCTGAAACAAACCATTATGCTGGCCCGTTCGTTTACCGCATTTACCTCAGCTCCCACAGCTGGACTCCAGCAGGGATGGGAGGGTGGAGTGAGGTACATCCACTCCACAATCAGCTAAATGCTGGAGTGTCACTGGGGCCAGAGAAGAGGAAATAATCTATAAACCCCTTTGTGATATTTATATCCACTGTGCCACTAAGCCCAGTTTAGGATCCTACTCATGACCTGTACTCAATATCTGCCTCAACATTTCTGACCCCAAATCTTTAACTGCAACTGCCTACTGTCAGTAGCATTACCTCTTATTGCCTATTGCATACTTAGGAATGAGTGATTGGAAATGATATCAGTTGCATTATTGTATAGATCCATGAGTTTTCATTAGCAAGAGAGCCATTCCCTGATTAGCAACTGTGTGTAAATCAGGTGCTCTTGCTGCGGCGCTGGGCTGTTGGATTCATTGGCTTAAATGACAAGCCTGAGCTGTTTGTTGTGGCTCAGCCCTACAAACGGCTGAGTGTCCAACAGGGAGGATGTGAGGTTCAGGGCCCCAAGGGATTCTTGTCCCACTCTTGGTTTGTCAAGAGTGCAGCCCCGTGCGCCTTTCAGTCTGCAGGTGTTCTGCTAATCAACCTTATTAAAACAGACTTGATGATTGAAACTGAGGCATTATTCATAACTTTAGATTTCCATAGCAGGCATGATTCCAGAGTTTTTCATTTACGAGCTTTCATCTGTAGAAATGAGGAATGCATGCCAATTTTTAAATTAAATCTGCCCTGTTTTTCATTCGTGTAAATGGTTCAGTGTGTTTTTGTGTGGGCTTTCACGGTAAATTTTACTTGTAGCCGGCGCAGAGGGGTGGTGTGAGCTTTAGTGATCCACGTAAGAGTGGATACAGTCCTTACGCTTTGAGTCACATCGGCTGGAAAGCACGCACTGACATCCATTCAGCTCCGGCAAAGTCAAGGCCATGATTTCTTTGCTCTTTATTTTACTGCTATTATGTTTGAGGAAAGGTATTTGTGTTTTCTGTACAATAGCTGGTGAGAGGGCAAGAATGAGTTGGTGACATAGTGAGGGATGTGTGAATGTGGTAAGAAGTGTGTCGCCCATTCTTGGAGATGAAGAGCTGCCGTGGGATGCTGAGCGCCCTAAAGCTAAAGTGACAGCCTTTCTGCCAGTGATCTGGCACAGAATCAAAGGCTTGGACCTTGTTTCTGGAGCAGCACCCGCCAGGAAGCTGTTTTGTATATGGGTCAGGTGGTGAAAATAAAGAGACGGACTGTCTGTGGCCAGAAAGAAGAAGGCGATAAGGTGGGAGAGATTCAGTAAGTTGTATTGGGAGCAGTTGGAAGGCTGTAGGAAGATATCGCTTGTTTTGCACCCGCTGGCGTCCACCTGCTGAAGCCAGAAAACAATTTCATCCTCCTCCTTGGCCTGCGGCAACAGTCCCACGATGACAACACCTGCCCTGTGACCTGCCTGGAGTCCTGGGGTATCTCAGGCTCCTCTCAAGGACACAAAAATAGGATGTTGACTGTTGTTTGCAAACATCTCATTCTACCTCCATCACGCACGGATTTGGAGCATTCTGAATTTAGTGTGTTTTCTCCCGAATGACGGATGAATGATTGATAGCTGTTGTCGGTTTGTGTGCCTGTGTGTCGTGTTTGTGGATCGTGGTCTTAAACATGTATCTCTTATGACATATTATGCAAACACTTTTAATTTTTTACTTTCTCATTTCCCAGCTCAGGACATTCAATTATTGTTGGGACATTTACCTTTTGTTTATTTTTTTTATATGTTTGATTGTCTTTCTCTGTTGTGCTTGTATTTTTCTTGTCGTTTTGCCTTCTTCTCTATTTCATACTAAAATGTGTTGTCTTCTCTGCTTACACTTGTCTTGATAAACAATATTGTAAGATAGATAGATAGAGCTCTACATTTGGGACTGAGCGGTATGTCCTAAGCCATGTTAATCTTCCGAGTATCCCGCTGGGTTTTGCTAAAGTAGTGTTATTACGTGTTGCAGTTTGCTACATGTTAGATGCTGCTGTGATTCAGGATGACACAGTATGAGATGAAATCTCTGGACAAGTCTGTTTCATGACCATGGGGTCATGAAATGCAGCAGTAATAGAATGATAAGATGGAATTTGTATGTATGAGGTATATTAAGCTGTGACTGACATCACTGGTAGTATATTAAGTTTTTGAAGCGCGACCATTGTTTTCATGTACTTCACATGGATAATGAAATGTTCCCGGTGCTTTGGCGAAAGAAACAAGCGTATATACGAGCCTTTAGTATCTCTTTCCTCTGGCTCCTTTGAGTTTGCATTTCCTTATCGTGGTGGAAATGTCCGCCTACTTCAAAATGCAAATCAATGCTCGCGAGATAAGTATCAGAAAAGTCCAGGGAGTAGTTTTGTGCTTTGTTAACCACCAAGCATCCTTTGTGTTAGAAAAAAATAAATCTATCACACTTTATAGTCAAATCTAATGTGGTTGGTCATCCGTGGTCCATGAGGTTACATATTTCTCCCTAATGTATTCAAATGGGAAAGCAGCCACTGCTGCGGGAGCTGTTCACATGATTAATTGATGAATGTGGCCTATGAACGCTTGTTTATGGGATATAGCAACGGACGGGGGGGCTACTTTCTTTATATTAATAGTCAGCCAAAACAGTAAGATTATTCATTATTAATGGTTGAAAGTAGTGATTGGTTTGTATTTCATACTAATTGCACAGAAGGAATATTTGGGTTTGTGACCTAGCAGGGATGGCGCATATTTCCTTGAGCTTTCATCTTATTATTTTATTGCACTTGACGATGCTCCAACCGGCAGACGTACGCAGACCAAAGGCTTGCAGAGCAATTTTATTTTTTAAACAAACTCTTGTGAGGACTGTCTCTGGCACTCGTTGACAGTATTTACACATTATTCTCAGATGTGCATCTAAGCCAGATGGTTTCTCTTCACTCCCACAGCAGCAGGACATTGACATGCTTCTCCGCCAAAGAACAAGACAATGTGAATTACACAGACTGGGACGGAGATGCACACACCAAATTACTCTCACTCTACATATTACTTCAAGTGACTGCATACTTTTCCCTCAAAACTTCTTCACATACAGCAACAAATCCCTTTACTTCGAGAGGGTAGCCTCCTATGGACAAAAAAAATCGAAAACCAGGGAGTTGATCTCGACAACAACTTTTAAAAAGTCAAACTCAATTGAATTCCTCATTATACAAGCACGTAAAAGGAACTTTAAATGTTCTATCTGTGTCTTACAGAAGGTTCATTGCTGCCATTTATCGTGCCTCACGTAGTATAGATTGGTACGACTGTGTGTTTGTGTGTGTGTATCCATGAGGTTGCCCCTTCCTGTGCTGACAGTGCCGTGATTCTTCAGTACAGTTTACACCCGGGAGCATCGCTGTCGGCGTATATACTGACAAGTATGTGATGTGTTATTTATTCCTCCCCAGGGTTGCCCTTCATTGAGATTATTTGTTGATCTTACAATAACTGAAAAAAACACATATGTATATTGAATTCATCTCTGCTTGCTGTAATCATCCCTCATGTTTATATAAGCCATTAAGAAATGTTTTCCACATACACCTCCAACGGCAGTGAAGGGTGACAACATCCACAGTCTTTGTCTTGTGCAGAAATACTCTCCTGACGTCAGTATGAGTCTTGCAGCAGGCTCATGGGATTTTTCTGTCAGTCAGGCTTTTTAGTACAATGAAGGAGGTCTGTATTAATAAAATAATTTGTAAGTGCCAGAACAAGCCATCGTCGGTCAGCCTTGTCTCGTAATGCCACTTTGTATTTCAAGAGGCGACAGTGAGCCACTGTAGCATGAAGGAGCTGCAGCTGTGCGAGAGGTCTGCGCCAAAGAGACTCCGGATGATGCATTACAAGCTGCACCAATGGTATATAATGCTGTACACTTCCAGTTTCTTAAGTGGATGCGGTCGCCTCTCCCATCAATCCTCCTACCTCTTGGAAGTGTTGTGAACAGTGTTTGTATGAAAGAAAGAAAGTTGTACTTCAGTTCCACATATAAATCTCTTTTATAGTCTGTTTATCTGATTGCAAAACAGAATATTCAGAAGATATGTGGGTTGTGAAATTTGTTTCGTATGTTTACTTTGGGGACAGGCTGTAATAATCTGCGCTCATGTTCACTTCTCCAGATACTGTGAATTGACTTGGGACCTGCCGCTACTCTTGTAAAGGGGGGCTGGTTAAACCCATGTGGCACAGTTGCAGTAAATAACTTTTCAGTGGATTTTACTTGTCCTGAGCCATCTCTGGCTGCGCCTGTACTCACAGAACCTGGAGTTGAGATATGAAGCTAACTATCTCTCTCCAGAACTTTTCCCCCGATGATATCGAGCAGTAGACAGGCCAACCACCTCACAAAAGGAAGTCATTTCAGCCTTCACTGACCTTGCATGAGTGTTGAAACGTCAGTCGACAGGTAAATTGGGATTTTCACCCTTTAGTAGTAGAAGTTACCATTTCCTTGTTTCTTACAATAAGCGTGAACGATCTTCTGGTGCTGTGCTGCACCCAATTGGGCTGGAGCGTGAAAATACTTGATATTTGATTTGGTTCACTTTGATATCAGATGAACTTGATGAACCGTAAAAAACAATAACTGTAGAATTTGTCCCCAAACAATCCCATTGGAGGCCTTTCTGGTATCTTAATCACCTGTGTGATGTTTTAAGACTTGAAAATGTGTAAACCTGTAAATGTTTCTTTTTCAACCCCGTTAAGAAAATCACTCATTTCAAGTCCACAGTTACAAAGAACTTACGATGAACTTTACACATAAACTTAGTTTTGATTGTATTAAAAGCTGGCGCGACCAAATCCAGGGTAGAAGTTGGATAATCATTTGAGAAACAGGCTCTGATGTTGGCTGAACAGAGGAGATTGAACAGTGTGGATGCCACTGCTGAGGCTCTGACAGAGATGTTTCATGATGCGGCTCAGACAGCATGCCTCTCAGATCTTTCCTTGCATGTCTTTTAGTGACTCGTGTGACTTATGTGTGTCATAAATCACTTTGCCCACACATCACTTGACTGATGTCGAGTCCGTTGAATAAATTTTGGCACATGCACCCCGTAGCTGACCGGTTGGTTTGCCGCTCATGACACACGCATGAATATTGATCATTAGTAAAATTGTATTAAAATATTCACATTAAAAACAACCGACACACTCTTTCGGAGAGACTTTGAATGGGTAGGAGGCATTGATTGATTTCACGCACACACACACACACACAGAAACACACACAAACACACACACACACACACACACACACACACACACACACACACACACACTGACTTTACCGTGCTCTGAAGATTTTTTTGCCACCCCATTAACCAGGATTTATTGTTCCCCAAGAGCTCATTGCTCCATTACCTTTGGGAGAATGCCTAAAATATGTGTGTGTGAATTTGAGAGCGCCTTGTTTCTATCCTCATAACCTGAGAACACAAAGCAGGTGGATGTAGTGTTGATGGTTGGGATGATAAAATGATTCTGAGCACAGCCGGCACAACATCCAGGTCCCAGTGGTCATTATCATGGTGATGTTTGTCATTGGTCAGTGAGAGAGAGAGTTAAGAGCCCCTGGAACTCACTGCCCACGTCTGAGAGTCTGCATAGATGGCTTGATTTAATAAGGACATTAGAGAGCCTTATCTTCCGTCCTTAAGAGAAGGTCAGTGTGTCTAAAATAGCTGAAATGCTATGATAACAGTTTAGAGAGATACGATATCTCCTGAATACTAATGAGGAACAAAGCTGTTTTAAGCTCATTTCACAGTCTGTGGTCACACTTGATTTTGTGGTCCATTGCCATTTTTATGAAGTTTGTTTTCAAAGAATCAATAGATTTTTACAGATCAATGGTTTTTCTGGCCTGTTTAGAGTTCAGTGTGAGGTGGACAGTAGTCCTTCCACCTGATTTACACTGCAATGGTGTTAAAATGCAGTTTAGGTTCACGTGGTCGTCCAGAGGAGCCAAATCTTCTGCTTTCAGTCTTCAGGGTAGTTTCTTCTTATATCTTCACCCTCCAACCCTTAAAGGCGAATCAGTGTCTTTTCATGACCCCTTGAAATATATGTTCTTTAAGTTGCTAGTAGCTCTCATGTTCCCAAGATACCATCACACATATGTGATTTAATGTTAAGAGATCCTGAAGAGAAAACAAATAGGGGATAAGTCATAACTCGTGGAGCGCAGGTTATTTTTCTTCTTCTGTCATAACTTATTAATGTGCCTAACCTTGCAACCTTGCCCCTGGTCAATGTTAGTAGTTACCTACCTTAAAACAAAGCCTAGTTCTTCTTAGCATAATATGTTATTCCTTGTTTTGTTTTAAAATGCCAGGAATGCCTGAAAGTATTGTAAAAAAATCTTATTCTTATTCTTACACATTTATTTTATTTATCGTACGGATTTGGTAGAAATGTATCCAGTTATACTGTATATGAAAGTTTAAGTTGCATATTTGCATATAATAAATGAGTGTGATAGACTACTGTAACCTTCAAGTTAAACTCATCTGGTCACACTGATCGATCAGATTGTGAGATACTGACACACGTTAAGTGTTATTTAGAGTTTATTTGAAAAATCTTTGTGTCCACATACTATAACCTCTGAGGATCTTGAATTCATGTTTGTTTTTATTCTGCATAATAGCTTCAGGTGTGGCGTTATTCCCCGGGATCACCACAGTTGTTTTGATGCCGTGTAGCAGTGTCCTTGGTTTGCTTTTGGGATTGGGAGCATATTAGCAGTCTTTCTCGGATCCTCTATTGCCCCTGCAATCTCCTGATGTTTAACCCTGGACTTCATTGGAGTGTTGCAGTGATTACAGGCCGTTCTCAGGAACATCGATTGTCCTGCTCCTCGTAGGCGAGCCCCACACAATGCTGACGAATGAACTCGTGGCCCTGCCAAGTCCAATTAACTGTCAGTGCCGCATCGACGAGCTCCTCCGTTTGTTGAGAGTGAAGAAAAACAAACTTTTAATCAAATTTGCATCCAGGCCCTGAGGTATTTGGGGTTGTATTATGCATTCCACTATGTTCTGCCTGGCCTGCAGTCGTACCAGACTCTCAGAAGGTTATAATGCATGTTGTACGTCTGAGATAGCAGAATTCCCTGCGCCTTCCTTTAGTGGGGCAGCCCGTTCTTCCTATTGTCTGCGACTGATGAATCATCCAGCACTAGTATGTTGATTTTTTTTTTACAGTGCCAAAGCAGAATGACAGAAGATTAAATTCATTGACTGACATTGTCATTGTTTAGCATTAACAACAGAGCTTAGGTCTGTGACACAGTCATGTTTACTGCATTTTATCACAAGAACATGCTTCCGTCCAGACGCCGGGGTGCACGTGAGTTTCTGAAATATAAATAAAACCTTTGATTAGCTGATTGATTAAAGCCCAGTTTACGAACTTTCAGAATGGTCTTGTCCTTTTCATGAGTACACTATGCTAGCTCTGCCAAGGTCAAGATAAACAACTCTCCTGTCCTTTTCTCTGATTAGAGGAATGCAGACATTAAAAGCCCAGAAATTCAATTAAATTGGAGGCTTTTGCCACAGAGGAAAAAGGAAAAGGATAAAACGCGTAGACGCTATCGCATAGTTAAGGCCTACAAAGTGGAGCAAAGAGATGTAGCCCGAGATCTAAACATTGAGAAAAGGGGATCGGAATGATAAGAATCACATGCGATTTGAGAAGAAATATTATCATTACCAGACACAATAATGCATTTATGAGGATCCAATCTGTGCTGGGCAGAAATTGTTCCAATTTGTTCTTAATTGTTTGGAGCAGTACATGTTGCTGGCTAATGCAATGTTAAGACCTACAGGAGTTCATCCTGCCCTGTAGCGTGCTCTTCATTAAGACCTTTCAATTTATTTTACACGAATAAAAGAACAGAAAACGCTGACTTACTCTTTCAGCGGTCTGCATCCACAAAGTAATGAAGCCCCCCTGAGAAATTAGATTTGCAAAGAAACTTGACACCATGCGATTCTCTCACCCTTGCGCTTCAAAAATTAGCTTGTATTATGATTCTAGGACTCACCTTCATTGCAGACGCAGGCACATTGTAGTATGAATGACAAAATCGCCCTCCGCCACAGAACAAAAAGATGGTTAAGGTCCATGGATCAATAACACTGGTCCTTGCACTGACTCTGAAACAAGGTTTTGAATGGATCTTTTCTTATCTTCTGCTTATTTAGTTTAATCAAAAGTGACCAGTGATTAAATCTATTGTTGTGTTGTTTGATATTTTAAACACTATTCCGTCACTCATACTAAATGTCGCATGGAATGAGATTCAGGATTTATGCCACATGCTGACAGATGCAGGAACCTCCTGCTCTCCCCAGATGGCTCGATTCATTTCTTAGTGGCCGCTTTAATGTGCATAAAGTAACTCTTGCCCTCTCTCTGTCTCTCTCTGTCACACTCACACACTCTCGTTCACACACAGAACTCCGTAAGTTGCTGTTGTATACTTTACTTTGCTTCACTTTGACTTTGAGAATAGGGGAGAATAATTCATGGGCCCGGCGAGTTTCAGAGACTGGAAGCACAACAGTGCCTTCAGAGCCGGCAGTTAACTTTTGATCAACTCCAGGATTTCCTCTTTCTTTGAGAGAGCTTGTGAAAGAATCGGAATTGTCCTGGAGGGATGAGTGTGCAAAGGAAACAGCCTTAATCCACAGTATTGGTGTGTTAATCAAATTCCAGAGATGTTTGCCTGTTTCTGTCATATCATATCACCTAACATCACATCTGTCACTGATGCTTTTCGTAGCCGATCATTTTAAACCACTGTAGTTCTCAAACTTCCATGTTTGTATTTTTAACAGGATCTAGTGCTTTTGGAATCATGCATAACTCGTGTTTGTTCAGGATGTTTTTTTCTTTACAGTTAAGGAGATTTTAATTCACAGGAATCACGTATACGATTCCACATACAGTCAACTCAAGTAAAAGGGAGCCAGAAGGAATCGCACAATGTAATATGTGTTGGCACTATGGTGCCGGTCAGGTCAGAAAACTCCCTCCAAGATTTATGGCTTCATGATAAGCATTTGCATAATGCAGAAAATGTTCATATCGAATTTGAAAACATGCACCGCAACAGTAATACTGAAACCTGAAAGAAACAAACAAAAGAGAAAGACAATATAATATCAATATCATTACAAACAAACAATTCATCACGAGACGTCTAACCAGACACATTGTAATGCTCGCCATTAAAGATCATTAAAAAGCAATTATCCTTGTGCTTTTGTGTGCGTTTCTGTATTGTTGGGATTCATTTTGGTAGGTGGATAGGCAACAGATCCATACACTGTGACATGCGAGACAAGCAAAATCATCGGTTTGCGTAAAAAACGGCCAGAGAGTGTTTGCTTACACATCACTTAACAAAGAGAGACATTCAAAGGCATACAAACAGTACAATATAATAAAACTTGAAAGGCAATCTTCAGAGTTTAGACCTCCGCAAATGTGTTTATCAGTGTTAGTGAGCATCAATCCAACTCTCGCACAGGTGCAGAATAACAAGAATGCTGATGAAAAGTCATGATCACGACACAGGTGTTGCTGATGATGGGGTCAATAAAAGGTCAGCCGCTATCCTCCAGGTTTGTCACGTCATAATGCCTCGGATGTCACAAGTCAGCAGGGAGAGGAGACGCGGAATGTTGCAAGCTGCCATGCAGCAGTAAATGTTCATTTTCAACAATAAGCCGCCTTAGACGTCAGTTTCCAGACGTCTGGCATCAAGATCAATCGACACAAAACCGGTTCAGGGTCGGAACATTCGTCTTCTACATCTGCATGACCATCAACAGCCACCTCATCTATGAGGGAAGCTCAGCACAGACGGTTCACAACCGCCTGAGAGAAGTTGGCTTGCGTGCCCTTTGAAATGTTTGAATCATAGATACATAAAATGTTTATAAATCTTAGATGTAGTATTTGTTCTGTGTGGGTTTTTTTTTTTAAACAATAACAGGAGTTCAAATAGAAGTTAGACTGACAGGAATGTCGGTCAAGCGTTGGGCAAACAGCACAGACATCAGAAAAGAGGTCTGATAAGCTGATCTGAATCAGCTGGGAGGGTTCAACTGCAGTAAGCGGTTGCCATGGTGATGCTTACTGCTTAGTTTGTACTGGGTGAGACAATCCGTCAGCCAAGAGACGCTCTTTGAACTCTGGCTTATTACTCACAGATCACCACTGCTATAACTTAAATTTCACTTTAAATTACATATTTTAGTTCCCCTTCTGAAAATCGGGTCGATGGAGGGGGGAAAGGTGGTGAGGAAGATTTCCGTGCGTGTCTTTTCTCAATAGTATTGTGTGAAAGAAACAAATTCGTCTACATTCTGGAAAACATTTGTATGTGATGATTTTGGCTGTGAGGACGAGATAAACACACTGTTGAGAACAGTTTAACACCTTCACCCACTCTGATAATCCCATTAATTGAATGTCCTATCTGGCAATGTTAATGAAAGTGTAAAAATAATTGGTGTATCCGCCCTGTGATTCAGATCTGCCCCAAAATGTAATGGGTTCTTCCCACGCTCCACCGCTCCATGTTTGAATGAAATCACTACTGTAGTTTTTGTGTAACCCTAACTGACTGACTGACTACCAATGGCAATGAAAAGATACCCTCCCACTAGTATTTGTTATTTCTTATGTATAGGTGTAGTTTATCTAAATATTTAAACTGAGAAAATACAAAACGTATTTTACAACCTGACACTCTAACAAGTAATACAGCAAAACTGGAATCCAGTATGATGCTACACAACAAAATGCATCTATTTTGATCTATTCATTTCCTGGTCAGTTTTAATTAGTTATAATTGAATGTTTGAATGTTTGTCCTACAAATGTAATTCAGTTTTCAGCGTGCTGACTATAATGACTTTCAGCATCCATGCAGCATCCGTCAAGAACTGCAGGAAAGAAAAGGAGAAGTTTCATTCTGTATCTCAAATAACAGACAAATTTAGACATGGGCATACGGAGGTTTACAGAGGATTAAATACTTAACTTGAAGTTGTGCCAGTTTCAATGGACTTCAGGTGGTCTCTATGAAAAATGCATCAATTGAAAACTCTGTCCAGTATTACTTTTGCAATCTGTATGTACAAACACATCAAAAGTATTGACATTAGAGGTTTACACATACTTTTCTGTCATCCTACATATTGTAAGTGTAGCGGTGGCCAGCTGGTAGAGAGCTGTGCACAGTTATCGACCGATACCCAACAAGATGTACTTTTAGGTTTAAGCCTCATTGGCAGCATGTCTGCCGTGGTCGTGAGTTTGAAACTAGATTACAAGACAACGCAGGTCACCTAATAAACATAAGCAGCTAATCCTGTGAGGCACAACAGTGCTTCACACTTACAGGAAGCTGTGAATTGATGCTGTGATCACAGCAACCTGCTCTTTTCTTAACAGCAGCAAGGCATGTGTTTTTAAAGGATCATTGATGCCGTCTACTTACAGTAATGTGGACTTGTTAACAATCTGTCTTAAACACACCATCAAGAACAGCATGTCCTCGATTCACCTACTGTAGGTCTGAGAAGGAGGAACAGAGTGAGAAACTGTACTGTTCCATAGACAGTATGTCATCCTGAAGTAGTGGGAGGAGTCGAATGTTCTGAGTCTTCGCTGCTGGATCGAAGTCAAAAGCACATAGATGTGCGATAATTCAAACATGTACACAAATTTAACTGATTCAGCTTTCTGATGTTTAACGCTTCATTAACAAGACATACTACTAATGCAAATCAAGTCAGTCACGGCTCTAATTAGGACACCTGAGGCACATCAGCAGCCCCACACACTGCAGCCTGGCACTCAAAACGGACGTTCAGGTGAAAGAACACTGAATTTAGCTGAGCCCACCAGACCCACCACGGTCTGCAACCCAAACAACCATATAAGCTGTTTTTCTGTTTGTTCCAATACTCATGTGACCCACAAGTGTCTTTCCTTTCAGTTGATTTCAAAACTTACTAATCCCTGTTGAAACATGATGATGTTTTAGGATGTGTCAATACTAGGGTTAAGATCTGGTTATTTTTGGGGTACAAATGCACTTGGCTGGGGGAAGATTATGGTTTGGGTTGAAATAAACCCTTTTGTTGACGTTAGGGGAGGATGAAGGTTTAAAACAGTGTAGACCCCTCGTTGAGACAGGAGACATGTTGCTATGATTACTACAGATACAAGAGCACATCTGTAACTTAAACGCTGTTTTCTGGCCTTGTACTTACAATTTATCTGTTTGTTTTTCTTTGGAGGAAAGTCTCAACAGGCCACACGATGAAGAATTGCCACTTGCCGTTTTGTGTAGCTCATCTCAATATTTCAGTGATTATTCTGTTGTCAGAGGTAAACTTGGGGATTGAGATGCAAGACTATAATACTTAGTCATATTTTTTGTCCATGCAAATTTGTCACTTTTGTACATCTAAATAAATAATACGATACCAGGGACTTTCCCTCCCTTCTTTGGGAATGGTTTAGTAAAAACCTTATCATGTCTGTGCACAGACAATTCTTACTCACAAGTGCATTGGCAGCACAGCAAACCTTCCGAACATGTTTTTCTGATTCTTTGACTTTCTCATGATGCTGCTGGGGATGCCCTGATTGACATTATATGAGTGAACATCAGTCTCCACACTGAGGCCGCACCCCTTCACATCGACTTCTGTTGCCCTATGGCTCACTCTACTTCATGCTAATTAGAATTAATAATTGAAAAAAGGAAATCGATATGTGCAAATTACGTGTGGTAACATTCGTTTTTAACGGGTTGACATTGTGTTTTGAGCTGCCACAAAGTTGGCTGTGACCAATCTCCCGTTGTTTGTATGTCTGTGATGTATTGCTGTCGTGACTTCACTTCAGCCACTGTGTACTGGTGTGCAGTGTAGATAAACGTTCACCGTGGCCCTGATTGCTTTTTTGTTGTTGTTGGTCTCTGGAAAAAGAGCAAAGGGTTTGTTTTCTGCAGGACAGGGTGAAGGGTAAATTATTAATAGAAAGGTGCAGCAGGCTGTGTAACAATTTGCTGATCCAGAAGCTTTTATGAGCTGTGTCAGGTTCTGTGGAACAAGTGACTGTTTTACTGCACTGATTCATCTTTCACAGGCTGCTTATACCACTGCACATCACAGCCGGCTTTATTAGAAAGAGAGGCCATTCTCTTAAGCAGCATCAAGTAGCATTGTTTAGGATAAAGCATGAGATGACCTACCCTTATTTGTCTTAGCCAACCACTGACCCTCTGTAACTCTGTTAGAGCTGCGCTGCACAGGAGCCGGCTCGCTCCTGCAGAGCCCCTATTGATCCTGGGTAACATCCTGAAGAAAACTTAAACAAATGATTAGATCCTCTTTCTGATAAACAGCCAGGTCAGACTTTTAATCACTAATGCATAGTCCTAAATGAATCAAGTTATTCACTCATTAGTTTTGGGGTTGCAAATAGGCAACAGTCAGATCTCGTTTCTTGTTATCGAAATGCAAGGTGGTATCAGGAGGGAGCATATGGTGCTATAGAGTGGTCTGCCCGACTGCAAACTGTGTTCAGAGAGTGCTTATGTTGTGGGCTTGGCCATGTGCTACACTTTCCCTCAGGGGAATATGAACAACCAGGGCCTGGGCTAAGATGAATTAGGGCAGGACAAACAACACGCCCAACAACAGAAGCTGCAGTACGCTGTTATTCCAATTCAGCAAACTATTGGCAGGTTCTCCTGTATATTTAGAATTTAATTTGTCAGGCTCACAGGTAGGTAGCCACACTGTTTACTCTTCATGTTCACCCTTGCTGATGATTCAGTCAGTTAAATGGGCATGCTATCATTTCTTATAACTACAATTAGAACTGTTCAGACACGGTAAATAATAAATGGTAATAATAATAACAACAATAACAACTCCGAGAGGTAATCGCCTTCCAAAAGTAAAGAAATCCATCTTGAAAAAAGTCATGATGATGTTTCAACTTGACAACTAAGATCTGGTTAGGTTAGGCCCGCTTTTAAGTTAAGTTCCAGTTGGTGGCGTAGCATTGCTTTGCCTGACATTACCTTTACTTTGCGTTGCATTATGTTACGTTACATCGTTACATTGCATTACATTGTGTTGCTTTATGTTGCATTGCATTGCATAACATTGCGTCACATAATGCACAGCAATTAAGTTGCTGGGTTTCTATGGAAACGATACGCTGCCTCGTCCAATTGCAGCGATGAAAACTGGTGGTTTCAGGACACTGCAGACCTGCATTGTCGTCAAGAATGAGCTAAACTGGCCTTTATGTTGTGTTACGTTACGTTACTCTTTTGTCTGGTCATCTGTCAATTGAGCTACAGTAGGTAAAGTAAGGCCCTATTATCTGAAATATATGCTTACGTTTACTGTAGCATTTAACTGGCTGATAATATCTTTTGTCAGTACTAATAGATAACAAGGTAATAGATGTCAGGAGAACATGGAAGGCACTTGTCCTGCAGTGTATTGGCAGCTTTTAGAGCCACAGGTTTTAATAAAACCGAAGGACATTTATCACTCAATGCAAATTTACCACTTTACACAACAATCATCACTTTCCCTCCAGACCCTCGCACTAGTCCTGTCTACTTTCCCCTCTATTAGTCTGCGTCGTTGTTGGGGGGCTATGATGAATAGCTGCATGTTGAATCTGTCTTTTATTGAATAACCCCTATTATAAATAGCTTGTATTCACTTAAGAGCAGAATTCTTCATATTCTTGTGTCAGCTAAATTGCAGACAGAATTGCTTCATTGTTCCTTTAAAAATGTTCATTTTAACGTTGAGAATATCCAAAGTAAAGCCTGTCTGTCAAGGACAAAAAAAAATCCGAACAAAGCTGGTGGCACAAAGAAACCATCAGACAACGCAGAGGTACCGTCTTGTCATGAAGCCATGTAGGAGACTCATCAAGACAATGAGTCATGCCGCTTTGCTCTGCCATAAGCTTTGCTGAAGAGTAAGTGAGGAGGAAAAGACTGTCGGGAGCTGGAGCATTTTGCCTTGTAATGTAATGTACGAGTTAAGTTATTCCTCAAGTGTCAACAGTGTGTGTTAATAACGGTTATGTGACAGCGAGTGAATGGGGCAGCAGGGAGTAAACCTGGGCTCTGTGCCAGCTCTTCCAGTAGCAATAATGTAGTTTTCCAGTTAAAGTAGGCAGAGAAGCTACGACTGTACCGCCAGACGTGGACAAAGTTTATAGCATCCCAGTTATGATTCCAAAATGACTTTATATTTGTGTCCGGTTGAGTATATAAAGCATAAAAGTAGAATTCCATTTGACTACAGAGAGAGGTATTTTGTATTTAAAGCGCTTGATGCAGCTCCTCCTTTTGAATTTAGCTTTGACAAGCTTATGAGAACTTTCTGTGGCACCGACTCCCCATCATAGTGAACAGTGTCAAACATTTTGCTGAAGAGGCCAAGAGAACTTCTGAATGAAGTCAGCTGCTGAAAGCTGTTTGGTCTTAATCCTGTTGCAGCCAGCCCCTAATCATGCAGACTCTTGAGCACACTTCAAAGCTCAGCACCACCACAATGGCTTTCTCAGCCCATTCTCTGGTTATCACCTTCAGAAGTTTGCTATCTGCTCGTAGACCACAGCGTGATCTGTTTTGTTACAGTCAAGGGGGATTATACCCAGCACCTTGGGATTGGACTTCTCCCTGTGTGTGAGGTTATCCACATTCTAACTCTTATGCATTATGAGCTCTGAGTGTCCGCGCTGCCTGGTGTATGTGTCCTCTCGTTAGGCTAACTGACCCCCAGGCCAGATTTGTTAATGGCTTGGATGCAGTTTCTCTACTTTAAGACTTGTGCAGGGTTTGTTGCTGACACACCGTAACCCACAAGGGGTCCTCCTCGCGTCAAACAATCTAGCTGCACTCCCTTAGAAGCTGAAGTCCTTACGCTACATGCTACTTTTCTGTGCTGTTTTTTTCTGCTTTTGCCCGAAGCTCTTCTTGAACTCTGACTTCTAATTCACAGTTAAATGCTTTGAGAGTTGGGAAGTAAGAGACTACTGGGTAAAGTTTGGGAACCACTGTGTAGGAGAAAGACAGCTAGATAATGGGCTTTGCTCTAAATATGCTGAGGCCTCAAACCGCAGGCTAAAGACGGTTTAAAACTTCAAATGGTAACATTTGTTGAGCTCATAAGCACCAGGAAAGTCTTCAAATTAAGCGCTAAATAGATTTTTGTTTATTTCTGTTTTACTCTCCTGGCCAGGGTGTTTTTTTTATTGACATCATTTTCTTGAGTTGTTCATGTACAAATAGGAAAGGTGGTCAGGGTTTGAAACTGAAACAACAGGTGATAATGCCTCTGGTTGTATAAGCGGTGCCTGTTGAAGGGAGGGAGCATAGTTGAGCTGAAGGAGCTGTGATGAGCGCTTATAGGCTCCTAGACCTAGTTGCAGCTAAACTGCTCGTCCATTACCCCGGCCGCCTGCACACACCTCGGACTTAATGTGCCAGGATCGTTTGCGTGGCAGAAGCTCAACCTTCAGGGAACTCATTCATGCCTGACTGAAGGCCAGTAGCAGATTAGATCAAATCAATATGAATCCTGTAATGTGCCCTCCAGTCTGCCTGACAGCAGAACCAATACGGCATTAGCCCGGCGCTTCAGGACCCCCTTCAGGGCAGACCTGTCTGTATCAGCAAAGGGGTGATCATCTTCCTGCTGTGTACCTGGAAAAACAGGCCTCAGTGCAGACCATGATATAGAGTCCACTCAACTCCCACTCTGGTTGATCACAGCTCTGGCAAAGCAAACGTACAAAAAGGGGGTGTAGTGTGTCTATACATTTTCGACTGAGCCTGCGAGGATGTGAGAATCAATAGTGAAATATTCCCCGTCCCGGCTGCCGTGCTGACCTGGGTCTCCAGCTGGGCTTTTATGTGAAGCACTACAGCAGCTGCTGACGGAGAGACATAAGGCCATAGACATCGCTTAAATCACCACTAGATCCTCAGCAGAACAATTACCGCAGTAAGAGTGAGGACAGTTTAGGTCAGTGCCAATTGTTCTTCACATAAAACTGGTTGTTTATTTTAACAATGAAGGATTTGCTCTTTGCCTGCAGTTTGTGGGGCTTATTGAGTGCATCTAAACATCCTTTGTGGAGTGTAGGAACTGCTTATTTTACATCATCCCCTTAGTAAGCGCTCGGGCATGCCACAGGTCTATTTACATTAACCCGTCTAAAGCAGATACACAACATAAACAATCTTCTTGAGTGCCATTATGACAATACAGCTGTGGGAGCTAATTGTGCTGTTCACTGTTACTGGAGGACGTCTGCACAGCCCTGATGACGTTACAACTGTGACTCTTTGCTCACGTCATTGTTTTGGTTACAGGCCTCCAACCAGAAAGGAGGAGCTCAGGAAGTGACGTGAAAACACACTGAGCATGCGTTAGCGTGATAAAGACGTTGTAAAGTTAAAACCAGAGCTAAATTGGTCACTTGAGTAAGCTGTTTGAATTGTTTGCAAACATCTAAGTGTAACTCAACTGTTTTGAGGGGAAATTGTATTAATGCCGCTTGAATGGTCATAAAAGACACCCGCGGCAGCCACAGAGATGATGCTCTTTACACTTGCTAAGTCTTTTTTAGTGTTATTTAGTCTTTCTGCATGAAAAATTAATGCTCTAAAACAGTTACTTAAGTGGCTTCCCAGGACTGTTGCCTGGAGTTTGCCATTTATAAGATTAAAATAGGGATGTATCCAATCTCAACAGTCTTTTTGGTTGATACGGACTACATGCTGTACAGTACAGATGCAATACTGCCTATAAAAAAAATCAATATCAAATCCTTTAACATAGAAATTTAACGCATATTCCTTCAATTTAGCCTGATATTGTCCAACACATAAATGTATTTATTCATCTGAATGTCACATTTTAAAGACACTAAACAACCAGAAAATCAAACACACAGTTGGAGAGCTCTATATATTGTATTTACAGCTTTCTTACGTAACTTATCTAGGATAACATTAGGTTTGTCTATGGATTCATGTTTTGGATGACTCCTATTGGCAGGAGATAATAAATGGGCTCTGTTGTTTTGCTGGCTTCGTATGTGCTTTATATTCACAGCAGATACAAAGTGTGAAACAGTCTGTGACCCTGTGGTTGCAAAAAGTAATATTTTTTATTTCAGTTGCGCTCTGTGTGGAGTTTGAGGGGGTTCCTGTGTTTACTGTGAACACGTGTGAGTTATTGTCTGACATTGTTCGCTCTGCGGTGGACGGCAGACTGAGGAAGTTGCTACACTGCTGTTTTTGCTCCGGGCAAGGATACACTCCTCCCCCCTATGATCGTGAGAGTAATGGATATAAAGGACAAGGCTATGATATTCTATATGTTCTTTTTTACTGTGAGCATTTCTCATGAAAAGATCTAAACCAACACGTGTTAATGCATCTATCGGTTATTCTAAACATTCATACCTTCCCTGTCTGTTTTCCATGTGCTCCTGCTGAAGATTTATTTCCCAGAACAAGTGGGATTTGTAGCAAATGTTCCTCCATGTTCATTGTTGGAACAAGACATGGCAACCAGTGTGCGTCGTTAAACATTTAAAATTAAAGCTGATAATTTATTGATCTGAGGATGAATGCCAAGAATATCCAGCCTATGTAGCACTGTAAAGAAGCAACTATCATTCTGTAAAGCCAGTGATACACCAGTAATAAGTAATATGTTGTAAGATATAATTCCCGGGAACATTTTCTATTAATAATTAACTGCTACAGATATTATAGAAGTTTTATTTTGCTTCCTTGCTGGGGCATGTTGTCATTGTATTTTGTTCTTCTGCTCTGTCTGATGCTCTTGTGTCTGTGCCTGCAGGATGTGAAAGTGACTTCTGGGGACCTCATTGTAGTAATCGGTGCCAGTGCCAAAATGGGGCCAAGTGTAACCCCATCACAGGTGCCTGCGTGTGCACTGACGGGTACCAGGGATGGCGTTGTGAGGAGCCCTGTGAATATGGTTACTATGGCAAGGTATGCCAACTAGCCTGTCAGTGTCTCAATGGCGCCACCTGCAACCATGAAACAGGAGAGTGCATCTGTGCACCGGGGTACTCCGGGGCTTTGTGAGTACCAATAATATACTTGCTCCTGTGCTACTTTCTTTGTGCTGTCTGTGAAAAAAACATGTTTTCTGCCATAGTTTTTGTGAGTTCTTTGTTGAAGCAGAGAGCTGCAGGCAAACAAGTTATATGTCTGAAACATCTGACTCTTGACTTGTCTGGTGACAGCTGTGGAGAGCGGTGCCCCTACGGTAGTCATGGGACCCAGTGCGAGCAGCGCTGCCCCTGTCAGAACGGAGGGACGTGCCACCACATCACTGGAGATTGTTCCTGCCCTGCCGGGTGGACGGTAGGAACACAGACTTACTTAAAACAGCTGTCGATATTGATGTGAAAGATACCATGGAATAGACAACATGTTTTTTATTTCATCATGTGTTTATTATCATATTTTTCAACAATAATCAACAGATTGAATCAAATTCCTTTAAGTAATGTAAGGTGGTAAAGCAATTAGCTTTACACTTTAATCACTCTGAAATTGAGAGTTAATCACGCTCAAATTGAGAGTGATTAACTTTCCTTTAAGGAACAGATTGTAATTTGTACAATTACACTATAAAATGCTTTCATGTAGTCATGAAGTAGTGTGGATTTATGGGAGTTGTTGTCTTTATTGTTAAACAGCCACCATAGCCGATCAATCTAATGAGGTAATGAATTTACTAAGTTTATACTAACTGGACATTTAGTCACGGGTATCACGTTATGTAATTTCATTACAAGTCACGCTAGCTAACGAAGCTGACAGCTACCATCACATGAGTCCAACCCATGCAGCTTCTAATATCTTGGCGCCATTGACCAAATGAAACACACACTGACATTGACTTATTGGAAACATTTAGGATAGTA
>CAAKHC010019307.1:82119-97319 GCA_901007825.1 Macroramphosus scolopax | reverse complement strand
TACAAGTCACGCTAGCTAACGAAGCTGACAGCTACCATCACATGAGTCCAACCCATGCAGCTTCTAATATCTTGGTGCCATTGACCAAATGAAACACACACTGACATTGACTTATTGGAAACATTTAGGATAGTAACTGTACACAAGTCAACAACATGTATCACATAAATGATCAAATAATACATATTATACAATTAAGTACTAAATGCAGAGGACATGATTTTGTCTGAATTCTCCAGACATCAATAAAGTTAAATCTCAGGTATTTCTGTCTCAGCGAGGGTCAGTCATGAGCGATTTGTCTCATATGCTGTTTGTCACAGGGTTCAGTTTGTGCCCAGCCGTGTCCTCTTGGGAAGTACGGCATCAACTGCAGCAGAGAGTGTTCCTGTCGTAATGGTGGACTGTGCGACCATGTCACGGGGCAGTGTCAATGCGCTGCGGGCTTCAGCGGTCGCAGGTACACACTGCTCAGTTATCATGCACAAACACCGTTTGCAAAGTGCAAACTTTGTACTCCAATTTTGAAATTAGGTTAGACAATCATTTCATGCAGATAAGTACCCAATAAACAGGCTCTCATTGACTTATTGTCTTTGTTAAATGAGGCACAAACCTGTTCTTTTAAAAGAGAAATGAAAAGCTACCATAATTTCAGGCACAGAGGAAATAGAAATAAGCATTTATAAATGCCCATTAGTCCATTTGAAGGTGAACTGGAAGCTTTTTATAAAGGTGTTGTTTAATTCATCTCCAAATTCATACTGGCCAGTAATTCATGTCTTCAGCCTTCATCCTGTTCCACTCCCAGCTTGTCCATTGATCTCACCATGGACTACATGCTGTTTGGATTCTGCTCATTAATTATAAGTAATGGGCTTATATTAAGGCCTCATTGATATCCACAGATCTTTTTGGTTGCCCATGCCTGCCAGAGCAGCCCAGAGCAGCTTGGGTTTATTAGTTCAGCTAAAGCAATTGTCTCTTGGATGGAAACACTTCCTCGTCAAGGCCTTTCCTTTCCTTTATTATTTTGCTAAATTGCCCTCGTTCATTTTGTCAGTGGCAGGTGAATTAACCTGCCAAGAATAATTTGAGATTGTGTTTGCCCCCATCCTTTCCTGTCTAGTATAATAAAACTGTTGTCCCTGATTAAATTAAACTTGGGCTAACTCAAACATGAAACCTAACGTGCCCATTTTATAACATAATAATAATAATAATAATAGCTTTAGTAGACTTTTGAAATGTCAACTCCACTATGTAGTTAAGTCAGAATATTTATGGTTTAAATATTCTGATCTACGTCAGTGCTTCGTGTGGAAAAACTGAGCAGCTTTAATTTCTGTGGATGAGGAAGATAACGAGATCCGTCCCGTCCTGCAGAGATACTGCAGTACCGGCTGCTGACAGCAGGGGTCCTCTTACAGGGCTACCGTGTCATGTTCCCATTTACATTTGGCCATGCCGACCCTTGACTTTTAAAAATGTTTTCAAATTAAATATTGACAATTTAAATGTTGGAATATGAAAAGATTGTATGATATTCTTTTCTATATATGAGTTGTGGCTGAAAGGATTGTTTCTAAAATATTAACAGCCACTAGTTTCAAGTACTCCCACAAACAGGTTCAATATGTCAGTTATTATTTTTTAGCACATTTCCTTTCAAAATAGGAACGTTTGCAGATATTAGAACAATAACACTAACTTGAGATTTTTGGGTAGCAAAATGTGTCCAAACAGGAAACTCTGTGTTCTCCATTTCAGTTGAAACACTATACTATATTATTTTATAATTAATAAGAAATTAATAATAATACATTTTTTATCTTTTCTATATAAACAATACCAAGGTTTTCAATAATTTATTTCATTTAGGAAATCTCTATTAGTGATTTTGAGAACATTTGAGAGAAATAATTTATCTTAGCAATTGTAAAGCTGGTTTCAGTCACATTACTGGATTTGTAGCTTAAATAATATAAATTCAATAATTTATCAACGTCCGTACGTTATTTAATCATTATATTGAATCATTTATTAATTTATCAATGCATCGTCTTATCTCAGACTGTCAAGTTTCACATTTAAATTTAATTCTATCATGCTAGGTTCAAATTTTCACAATGTTTTTGATCTTGTTTGGAGCAACAAGTTAAAAGACGGTGTCTTTGCTCTGTAAATGTCCTCCAGGTGTCAGGATGACTGTCCTGTGGGCACCTACGGGCCGCAGTGTAACCAGAGGTGTGAGTGTCAGAATGGAGCCAAGTGTCACCATATAAATGGAGCCTGTTTGTGTGAAACTGGGTTTAAAGGGCCTAATTGCCAAGAGAGATTCTGTCCGCCAGGCCTCTATGGCCTCATCTGTGACAAGTACTGCCCCTGTAACACCACCAACACTGTGAGGTAAGAAGATATAAGCGCAAGGCCCTGATTGCTCTGTATTAATGACAGTTTTTCTTACTAATTCTGCCTCATCTTTAGCTCCAAGCCTCATCCGCTCATTCTGAAGTCTGAACACCCCTTGACCACGTCATTCAGTTGACTTTTAATCGCGACCTTTGCTTCATTTATAATTTCTCAGCATTCATAGTTAATGCAATGTTAATGCTCTGATTCCAGCCGGAGATGGCCACCTACTGTAGAAATGATTACAGAATGAAAGAGAGAACGGAGCACTCGTCCGTCTTAGACAAGCTAATAGACACACGGATGAATTTCAGTGTTTCTGCAGACTACACACTTTGACAATGCTCAGGAATGAAGGGTTGATACTTTCAGAGATGAAACTTTGCCTAACCCTTTTTCTTTCCGCTGTCGTTCCATCTTTCATTCTCATCATTCTCGCAGCTGCCACCCGCTTTCTGGAGAATGCACCTGCTCAGCAGGATGGACGGGGCTTTACTGTAATGAGACCTGCCCACCTGGATACTACGGGGAGGGGTGCATGCTGTCATGCAGCTGTACCAATGGAGCTGACTGCCATCCTGTCACCGGTGCCTGTATATGTGCCCCTGGGTTCATGGTGAGTCTGGGATGTTCCTTCACTGCTTTAGTTGTACTTAGCTCGATGGCCACAACAATGCTAATGCTATTTATATTGCACATATAATCTATGGACACTCATGATAAAAAGTTAAGATAATTATGATAATCCTAAAATGCGAAAGTGTTGGCCCTGCGTCACTGCAAGGCAAGGGCCCAATCATCACAGCTTGCAGCTTTAATTTAATTTGTGTTTGACCTTTTACTGCTTTCAAGATGTCAGATATCTTAATCTCTTTTGCAAGAGAGCCAAGACGCCAACATTGCAGCACAATTGTGACGCACAAGTCAACATTCATGAGAGGAGGAAGAGAACAAGAGGAAAAGAGGGAATCAATCAGTCAATGAATTCAATCAAGTAAGAAAAGTAGGAAAACTCTTAAAAGTAATTTATAAACAGTCAAACATGCAAACATCAATAGTTAAGATACACCTCAGTTTGTATTGAATACCATTTAACACGTTTTTATTTTAGTCTAATGGCTGTTTTAATTATGTATGAGTGCCATCTTCTCAACAAGCTGTTGGTTACATTAATTTTTCATTAAGCTCACAGGTTAATTGTTGTTTAACCTGGCTTCTTGTAATCTTTGTTACACTTAAGAAACAACACAAGAACGGTATGAGGACACCCAGGGAATGGTCGACCCGTTGTGTCAATAATGGACACACACCAGTTCCTGTGAATTAGTTCCTCCTTCTTCTTTGAGGACTTTACTTGTAAAGGGTATGGCTTTGATTTATATTTGTAGCGATAGTAAAATATTTGCGTCACTGTGGTTTTAATGTCCTGGACGTGGTCCCAGTTTTATTTTAGTAGCTTCCTGTACACAGGCAGGCACAACCAAGGTGAGGCATTTAGAAAGAAGAAGAAGAAACCCCGTCCGACTGATTGATTTTCAAACATACAATCCTTGTCAGACATTACTCAACAAGAAAAATGGCAAGGTTAGATCTTTATTCCTAGACAAATTGGATGACAATTTTATCTTTGGCTTATTTCTGCCCTAGTCTGTTTGTGCAGCCATATTGTACCCTTTTACAACTGTCAAATTAGTTGGGTAGTTCAATCAGTTTTCCCATTGTAGTCCCTTGTTCTGCAATCTGAAGTCACCGACCGAGAGGGTATATTTCTCCCAGCATAGCATTTCAGTGGAAATTGCCTATGTCTTACAGCGGGCCACTGTGGTGAATTGAGCTACGGAGCGAGGCCGCAGACTGTGTCTTAATTTGCTCCACCTGTTCTCTTTGGCGGATGCTGTGGAGGTCTGCCAGATCCATTAAACAGACCTAGAGGGCAGAAGTTGGATAGAAAAAGAGGCAGTCAGATCGGAACAGACGCACTTCCTATGGAGGATTAGTGTGTGCGTGTGTGTGTGTGTGTGTGTGTGTGTGTGTGTGTGTGTGTGTGTGTGTCTCCTCATGGTACTTTTTCACACTTTTAGCGGAGAAACACAGATGGTTTATTAAGGAGATGACAAAGCTGTGATCGGGGCTATCACCTGTTATTGTTTAACCTATTGTCATATATGCACGGCACACGTTTGCTATCAGGCAGTGAGGCTTTTTTGAAATGTGGTTGGCGATGGCGCTGAGGCTATGATTGCTGGTGAAGTCACTTCCCCGGGGCACAGCTGATAGGACTAAGCCTCCCTGCTGCATCTTTGTTCTGGAGTCCCATCGGGGGGCAAACCAAGCAAAGTGTTTGAGCAGACTGAGCTCCGGCACGCTTGATTTAGCTCTAGTAATTGGACATGCTTTTTTTGACTGGGGCAAAGTGATTACATGTTACCTATTCAGGCATTGTCCTTTGCTATCTTCCCCATGTATTGAAAGTACCACTTCCACTATTATGTCGGTAGATTGTACAGATTCAGTTGATACTGCTGTATCTGAAATATGAATGCATTAGTGATACCGAAATGGATTCCAGTCTGTCTTTGTAGGTGGTGAAAACAAATCATTTTCCTATCTCTCAGGGCTTTCTAGCCTCATCAAAAGGTTCAGAAGTTCATTTTCTGTCTTGCTGCATGAATTTTAAACTGCAGTCACTCTTCCAGCAGTTAGATGAACTGTTAAGGAGTGAGACTGATTGGTAATTAGTGGTGCCATTTGCATCCAATCTCAAGGGGTACCAGGCTGATCAATGTTGTGTCAGCGAGAGGCATTCTGGAAAAATGCTCTCCAATTACATTAAGATACTAATAGGTATGAATTTAGTGCCTTGGCCAAGGACGACCTGGCTTCCTCTCAGCAGGTCTGGCTGCTGCCTTCATTGGCTGTGTAGTTATGTAAGGTCCTGCTGCTCTCGTGCGATGGACTGACAGCCCGTGTATTAATAATGACTCTCCACATAGAGACTTCTATCCTTCGCAGCTGAGAAGGAATATGAATCAGTCGACTAATGAGATAGCTGCCTTTCCCCTCATGAGATCAGACCAACCACAGGTCTCTGCGCCATGAGGGTGAATCCAAGTGGAATCTTACGCAGCCAAGGATGCAACAAAATCCATGTGGTCATTTGTGGCTGCATGACGTTTTATCCATGAGTCCAGCCACCAGTAAATTGCCTGTGCTCTCAAGACAGGCTGAAAGATTTCCCCTCCACCCTGTTGACTGGTTGAACTTCTCTCTGCACACAAATGCGACAGAACTGCTATTGTTAGCAGTCTTGAAGCTGTCATTTTCAGTAGAACAAAGGTTACTGAAACCAGTTGATGAAATTTTCATTCGCAGAGAGGGGCTTTTATGTGGCGTACAGGGAGGAGAGATGTTTTAAGATGTGTGTTCTGCCCTTGGCGTCCACTGGCACATCTCCTTCTGCCTCCTGTTTAAACTGAGTTCAAAATGATAATGAGAGCAGTGAGCAGCCAGCAGTCCCCCAGTGCTCCAGTGAGAGAAGCAAGAGACACTCAGGACTCTGCTGCCACTAATTGGATCTCTAAATCATTGTGTCACCTGTCACTCAAAGCCGGGTTTGTAATGGAGGGTGTGGGAATCCAAAGACTCGCTGTGATCTCCAGCTTAGAGAGGGATGAGAATAGTGAAGGTGGGCTATGCTTATCCTTAAAAGAAGAGAAAGTCTAATGACGGCAGGCTACAGAGGACAGTGCACCATGTCCTTTACCAGAGAGTTCTCTTTAATGCAGCGTATCTCAACCCCGGTCCTGGGGAGCCACTGCCCTGCATGTTTTAGTTCCCTGCTCCAGCACACCTGTTTCAAATGAATGGGTCACCGTCAGGCTCTGCAGAAGCCTGGTAATGATCCATTCATTTGAATCAGGAGTGTTGGAGCACGGAGACATCTAAAACCGGATGAGATACACTGCTCTAATGCAATGGTAAGGGGCTTAAAGGCTGTGCCAGCATGGCTATTAGTCTCCCATTAGTTGTCTTCTTAATAGTAGATTTAGAGTCTACTGCAGTCTGTCTCTGGGATTCTGCCGTTCCCCTGTCCGTCCAGTTTTTGTACTAACCTCCTTTTCACCCCAGCTGGTTTTAGCTAAATCCCTAAAGTTTGTCATCACTACAGTCCAAGCCGGGTTGTAGAAAACTATAAGCCTTTTCAAGTACACATGCCACCCCCAGATGCTTCTGTCAAGACCTTCAATGGGGCACCGACAATATATTCCTCAGATCCGGCCCTGACCCAACCAACCAGTAGGAGTCAGTAGTTGGGTAACGAGGACATGACCCTTGAACACTGTCTGTTGTTTTCTGTGGGATACAAAACCAAGCTGAAAGATTGAACTCTGTTCTCTGTGGGGTCCGCTGAGACTTTTGAGCAGTGCAACACATCTCCTGGTTTTCTGCTCATCACTATCAACTATACAGTTCTACAAGTGTGTCTTTCACCAACTGTGTCATGGGGTACAAACTGCTGCAGTTATTTCAGAGAGCTACTGTTGTATTAAGGAACCAAAGCTGATTGGAAAGCAATTTATTTTACTGTCTATTTAACAGAGCTTACACAGTAGATTTATTTCAACAACAATACCTTAAAGCTAATTTCCATCCGCAGTCCCTACAGGTCGACATTAGATTCAAAAACAGACACAGTGAAACATCAATACTGAAAACTGAAAGAAACAAACAAGAAGGAAAGAGAAACACACCTACTTTTCACCATCGAGGGACAGTCTTAAACAATAAAACAACTTTACCCACAAACATTGGAGGTAGCTGGGATGGAGATGGGAGTCTGGAGTCCTGCCATTCAGTGTCTCCGCTGGCGAAAGCAGAGACCCTGTCATGAGAGTGTAGAGATGAGTTAGGGAGCCAGAGAGAAAAGTGACGGGATGGAGTCTAACTGGGCTGCAAATGCAGAAACGCGGCTGTCAAAAAGCATGAAGTACATAACCGGAGGCTTGGAGAGGACGGCTTGGCCTTCTTGAGCTTCTGTTACACTGTTTTTATAAATCCATCCATTTTTTCAGTAGTTTCATGACTCATTTCAGGGTGAGGACTGTGCGACCGAGTGTCCCCCTGGTGTTTATGGACCAAGCTGCATGTCCACCTGCTCCTGCCATAATCATGGATCCTGCTCCCCCGTCGACGGCTCGTGCATCTGCAGGGAAGGTACAGTATAACCGACTCTCATTAAAGGTTCAGGATCTCCTGCACATTATACGTAAGATATGCACACTGACTGCAGATGATCTGAGGAGGCAGACAGAGATGAGCCGCATTTGCAAGCATACATACTTCTATTATGGAGTCTGTGTTTAACATAGTGTCATACTGTGTCTTTCCTTAGTTGTATTCTTTATCTATTCTTCTTCATTGTCTCCCCGCTGGCAAAACAAAATCCTTACATATTGTAGATTAGAAGATGAAGTACAGCAGTTAAAGCAGTCTGAGGACGTTCACTGCAGGAGCACCAAGTTCACTGCTGATCTCAGCACGGGATACTCTCCTAATGGGTTTTGGGAGTCTTACATGCAGCAGGTTAATTTTGAAAATTATATTCGCATTTAAAGTAAAATTGACGATAAAGCAGGGCGACCTGTCTTTGTCTCAGTCAGATCCACCTTTCACTCCTCTCCAGCTCCAACGTCTCATTCAAATATGCAAAAAGCCAAAGTGGCGTCTCTGCCATTTTGAGCTGTATCAGCAGGGATGCTTAGTGGGATGCTGAGGACAAAATGAGGCGGACAGCTTTTTGTAGTGTCTGGAACTGAATGACCTGCCACTCAACTTCACAAAGACTAAACAGTCGGTGGCAGATTGTAGAAGGCAGAGGACCCGTGTTAACTCTGTCAGCATCAAGAGGATAAAGGTGGACTTTGTCAAGGACTACAAGTACCTGGGCCCCCACGGAGACAATAAGTTGGACTGTAAGAAAAAAAAAGAAAAGCTGCGCCTCATCATTCAGTGTCTGCAGAACCATGCTGCTGATGTTTTATCATTTGGTGGCGGCCTGCATCATCTTCTGGCGCAGTCGGGTGAAGGCCGCTGATGGTAATAAACTCAACAGGCTCATCCGGAAAGCTGTTTTGTCCATGTTATGGAACTGGAATTTTGGTCGAGGTCTCTTAAGAGGAGTATGCTGGAAACTACTCAGTATTATGGACAATGTCTCTCCTCCCCTCCATGCCACACTGGAGTCATATCGAAGCAGTTTCAGCTGTTGAATGAGACCACAGAGGCGCACCACAGAGTACCACGGGAGGTGTTTTCGGCCAATAGCCATCAAACTGTATAACTCCCCCCATCTGTGGGAAGCACAGTTGAAACATCGCAGATTTAGTGTAGTAATATCTGTATTTTCGCCAATACTTCTTTTCCATTTAAGTTTTATTTAAGAATCTATTTTAGACCACTCTTAAGAAGACCAACCTCCCAGATGAAATCCTTCATTTCATCTGAAGAATTTTTAGACACATAAATATGAGCAAAGCTGTTGATGAATGTCCATGGGGCACCTCAGTGGCTAAATGGAAGGTTGCCTTTTAATCCCAAGCTCGGCCTGTCATCCCCATCTTCTACCATCACTTTACTTTTGACTTTCTAAAATAGGCATAAAGTTCCAGCAAAAATTTCTTCTGAAAACAGGATGTTTTGCTCAACAACATCCTTTAAATCATATACTTGAATCGACCCTTCAGATCTGACATGGGACTCTAAATCCTATGTTGGGAACCACTTCACGGTGCTATTACAACTATTTGTTGTTCAGTTATGCAAATTATTAATTGCCATAATATGCATAAACTTTGTTCCAAGGAATATGTCTCTGCTTTATCCCCCTGCAGGTTGGCAGGGTGTTGACTGCTCCCTCCTCTGCTCCAGTGGTCTGTGGGGTCTGGGTTGCAATCAGTCATGCCTATGTTCCAACGGAGCTGCCTGTGACCCTATGGAAGGCACCTGCACTTGTTCTCCTGGGTGGAGGGGAGAACACTGCGATGAGCCCTGCCCTGTAAGTCAAGACATTGGTCCTGTGGGTCTTCAACCTTTTAAAAGAAGCATCTCACTGTGCCCACAAGTTTAACAGTGAGATGTTATTGTCGTCAGGATGGCACCTATGGGTTGGAGTGTCGAGAGCGCTGTGACTGTAGTCATGCAGACAGCTGTGACCCAGTGAGTGGCTACTGCCAGTGCTACCCAGGCTGGACAGGTCAGTGCTGCTTTTGAAAAAATAATCTGAGCAGGCTCTTAATTGGATTTGAAATAACTTCAGAGATCTAAAATGTTTATATTTTCTACCTTCATAAGCTGAAAGTCAAAAATGCTGGACAGGCGTTGCCCTGGCATTTTTGTATTTTGCAGTATGTTTGCAAAATGTTTAAGCTGTGTTTTGTTGATAAAATATCTTGTTTGTTTCCCACTGAGCCAGCAGACTATATGTGAGTCAGAGATATTTACAATTGAGCTTTAAACTGAATTCATTATCAGTCATACGCAGCAATATTTTAAGGCAGAATCTAATCACTAGTCCAGAATCCTATCACAGGTTTTAAACACAACCAAAGATATTTTTTATTTTTGGCTCATTTAACTCCATTCCCAGGTTGTTGTGAAGTTTCACTGAGCCTCCTGCCATATTTATTCATTGGAGGGTTTACTCGTTCCCAGCCGTTACAGGCTGTCAATTTGAACTCTGATCCCTTCCACACTCAAATTCATAGTTTTACCTTAATATATGTCTGCTCCCTGTTTCTTTTCATTTCAAACAGGGAAGGAGTTTGAGGTGGAATAGTGTGAATGTCATAGCAAGGGTGAGGATCATTATGCTAAAAAATGAAGCGTTGCATCTGAATGTCAAATACGGGGGGCTAGCCGAAGACTTGGTCTGTGGGCCTGGGTGGAGAGGTGCAGGCCGGGAGGGAATACATTCAGCAGGAAAGGTTAAGTCTGTGAGCTCTCAGAAGCCCACTCGGTTCACCCCCCTGAGCTTGGGGCATTTATTCTGGGAAACAATGTGGGTTTTATTATCTGCAAGAATGATCCCGGCAAAATGGGCCTCATGCTCTGAATCCTGCACAGGTCGGGACCATCTGTCAGCCTTAATTGAGTCACCGCGGGTGCAGGACTGGGGGCAGCATGCAGCCCAGTGGATGGACAAACACTCTTACATACATACTTGAATCAGAGAGGCTTGATAATGGGTTCTCTGAACGAAGGGGGCCATAGAGAAAGGAGGATGTTGGCTTGATTGCAGGTGATGGAATACAACTGTATTTACAGAAATAGTAGAGCTGTTTTTGCAGGAAACGCGACATGACCAAAACATCAGCTTCAGAGTTGATCTGACTTTACTCAGTTTGATTCTTTTCCTATTTTCTTGTTTGATTTATTCTGGGGTTTTGCTTAAACTGTCAAGAGTCTCTAGGATTCTTGTGTGTGGGTGTGTAAGAGGCTAAGCAGCATGTGACCCACACAGTTGTTGCTGAGCAGTGGTAAGTCTGACATCAGCCAACAAAGATTTAAAAGAGTGCTTTAACTTGACACTTCATGCAGGAGCTTCATTTTTTGTCCCTGTTAATCATGACTTCACCACTTATTTCTGCAGAGATGCAGAGATTATGGTCAACAGAGCAGGTAATGTGAGTGTGTTTACATGCATTGGGAGAGAGAGAGAATTAAAGAGGGAGAGAGAGGTTTGGTTTGCTGTGCTCGCTCTGAACAAATTGGATAGTCAGACCTCTGGCACTTCTCAGTGAAAAGCCTCCTTTGAAGAGACTTCAGTTCTGGCTTCTCTCAGTCTTTCTTCTTCTCGCTCACTAGGTATCCAAAGCCCTCTGTTTGTCACCATTAGACTGAAAAGTGTGATGCTCTGTCCGCATTCATTTTCTGACAGCAAAGGGAGTCACTGATTTCTTTTCTGCTGTGTCTAGCAGTACCTCAAACTCACTTTCACAAGTATTGCCCTTCTTTTGATGTCCATGGCAGGGCCTCTGACATAATCACTGCTACCAATCCCTTCCTCATCAGCACTAACATTTCCTCTCCCTTTCTCCTCCATACCGTCTTAAGGTGCCCTGGTTACTGTATAACATTAGTCCCCAGAGTTTAGTCCAGGATTAATTCAAAGGTACTTCACTAGTGCTGCGTTAATGGTCACGCCATTCTCAGATATTCTCATTCAAAGGAAATTTCAAATGAGGCTTCGAACTAACGGCGAAGGTGACAGAGACTGTGCATATGTGTGAGAGTACTTTATGTGTGCGTGTTTATGTGCCTGTGTGTTTGCAGTGATATGCCTGCGTATGTACAGTGTATGTGTCATCGCCACTTTATTTCTTCAAAGGCTTGAGTGTGGCTCAGAGAAAACGTGCGGATGTGCTAATGTATTCATGTGCACAGTGAGAGCCCTGTATGGATGCAGTGTTTCTCGTTTGTTGGTTGGAGCTGAGCCAAACACGCAGTGACACTTCCAGACTGTGCTCTTGTAGCCCGAGTAGCTCCCTTCGGCTCTGTACACTGCACCAGCCCTGCTGAAAGAGAATGGGAGACAAGCTTGGCCTCTCTAGAGAGGTAACCCTGTTAATCAACACAGTGCACTGGCAAGGAGCCCCCGTCAGATCAAAAATAAAATACATTTGGAAGGAAGAAACTGAGTTTGAAAGGATGAGCCTCGACTAGAACAAAAACACGCAACACACTCCAAACTGCAACTTCTTTATTCTGGGCTAAAATTAATCAAGGATCAACGCTGAGTAAATATCCCCCCCAGATCCACTGTGATCAGATGCTGTGAATGCTGCCCTTTGATGACGAGCTTTTGCAGACGGCTAGCTGTTTAGAATATTTCACTATATCACTTTTTGCCATCTTACTGTGCACTTGCTAAATATCTGTCATTGTAATGTGCCTGTAGGTATCCACTGTGATAATGTGTGCCCACAAGGCTATTGGGGACCCAACTGTTCAGTCAGCTGCTCCTGTCAGAACGGCGGATCCTGCTCTCCAGAAGACGGCACATGTGTGTGCGCACCTGGATACAGAGGGACCTCCTGCAAAAGAAGTGAGCCCCCTTCTCACCCTTTAAGCAATCTCTCTTCATCCAAAGAATTTGGGTATGGGACACAGCTTTTTACACGTTGCGCAGTAAAAAAACTCCATCACAATATTGCCCTTGCGGTGATCTTAGAAGAAGTGTTGAAGGGTGAGCCAGCTGAGGAGAAGCACTTAGTTGCCGGTCATAACTGCTTGAGTATAAACCCTTCATCACGGCTATCATTTAATCACAGTGTCTTTACCTCTGCATCAATCCCCAAGAGACACACACACACACACAAACGTACACAGCCTCACACCCTTAGCCTGTCCTCAACAACAGGCTCACAGTGGGAGATTCACAGTCCTCGCCCGAGACTCATCAGAGAGCGTGCTCACAGGGAGTGCCATTTCTGGTTTCTGAATGGGCTTCGTCTGAAGCTGCTCTCAAGTGATGAGCTCACTGATTGGAAGTGAAATTTGCAGTCACAAACCTGTAAACATCAATTTGAGTGAAATGCGGGAAGGAGTCTTAACCAAGCTGTGTGTGTGTGTGTGTGTGTGTGTGTGTGTGTGTGTGTGTGTGTGTGTGTGTGTGTGTGTGTGTGTGTGTGCGTGTGCGTGTGATTACGCTTCGAAATTCAATGTTTACACAGATAATGCTCTCATCAGGTGGAAACCTCAATCCGTAATTCTGCTGTTTTGCCTGTTTAAACTTTGATTGAAGGATTATATGGTTCTCGAGAGCCTAATAAAGGTGAATCCCAACTGGGCTTCTAACTCAAATCACAGCCCACTGGGTCCGCTCAATAAAACCTGGATGTTGTGCTGCAAACAAAGATGTTTTGTCTTTTGCTAAAAGGTGTTTTGGATATACCCGATTACCTTCTGGGAAAAGCAATAAACGAGTAGAAATGTTCCAAAATCACTGGCAATGAAAGTACAAACGTAACATGGATTTTGAAAGTTCCACACTTATTGAAGTCTTTTTAGCCTCTTTTCATGGTCCGACTGTTGATAGTCTGTGCACAGAATTACCCTTATATCACATTTTAAATGGTTCACAATCTTTCAATGAACATTTCATTAAACACACAGTTGTTGGTTTCCTCACATTTATAGATAATCAAGCTGCTCTGAAGACTGAACATAAAACGGATGTTCTCAAGTCTCATAACTGTTTCACTATTCCATCTGTGGCAGCACATGAAACGGGAGTGATGCATTAAACACTGACTTTTCTTATTCCCCCCCTTTTCTGTCTCTCTCAGTTTTTCCTGCTTTAATTCTAATTAGCCTTGATTTTTCTTTGTTGCCTTGATCACTAGTGTCATGCCCCTTTTTCATTATTCTACACCTGTTGATTCATCTACATTGTTAACTGAATCGCTCTCCCGTCCTGCCTCGCTCTGCTGCTGCAGCCTGCTCTCCAGGGTTCTATGGGCACCGCTGCAGCCAGTCATGCCCGCAGTGTGTGCACAGTACCGGGCCGTGCCATCATATAACAGGCCACTGTGACTGTCTGTCCGGCTTCTCCGGCTCTCTGTGCAACCAAGGCAAGTAGTCTCCTGTGTCTTCTTGACCTTTTCCTGTCGTTTCACTTACAGTCGGATACATTCACAGTGAAGTTTTTGTCCCTTCTACTGGAAAATGGTAAACGTCAAAGTCTGAAAATGTTTTTGCATTTTGTCTTGACATCTATGCAATAATCTAAAACTCTGTGTTGGAATGGTTAGGAAACAATCATCATATGTATACATTAGAATAAGGATAATTGTGAAAAAGCCCCAAACTCTGTTGTAGATAGCAGCCTATGACCCTTAAACACACATTACAATCAATATATTTAACAATAGTCAGGATGTTTCTGCTGCCTAGAAAAAGAAAAAACGAGGACTCATTTTCATATTTAAGCTAATACTTCAGATAATATTCAACCATTAAACATGTACCCTTGAAAGGAAAGCATATGGCAGATGCTATATAAAGACAATTTGCTTCTGATCAGGATTTTAGCCCCAAAACATTATTCAACATATATCTTGCATATACAATTTAACTTTTTATATATAAGGCTTATTTAGATGTCAAATAAAACACTTCAGGACAGGATACATGTTAATCCTCCGTGCTGTGCCAAATGGCACTAATAATAGATCAACAGATGACCCGCTGAAAGTCCATCCGTGAGTGTTTGAGTAATATTGCTAACAGACACATACACAAACAAACCAGGAGAAAAGCAACTCAACCTCCTTGTCGGAGGTAATAACAGCTATTATCAATAAATCCAAAGCCAAAAAGAAGAAAAATATAGGCTTTATTATTGCTGAGACCCACTGTATTAAGAGGAGGCAGGTGAATGTTCCAGCTCCTCTCATCACTCTGCAGAGAGCTGCATGCAAACTGCCTGTGAGAAACAGGAGCAACAAACACAAGCAGGTCTGCTCTTCTTCAGTCCAACGTTTCTTTGTGTATTTCCCCAATGTTTCAATCACAGAAGAAGATCTGGTCATGGAAATCATCTGAATGTTTTGTCAGTGTCTTTAATATTTTAGTGTGTCTGATGAGGATGATATTTTAATCCATTGAGCACACACACAACAGGTTATTCAATTCAACATATGCACACAATGTAGAATATTAGTGACTAGTAATGATTCAGAATTCTGAAGGAAGTTCTATTTGTAAAAAGTAAGATACAAATGTATATA
>CAAKHC010019307.1:41159-81891 GCA_901007825.1 Macroramphosus scolopax | reverse complement strand
TGTTGTTTCAATCACAGAATAAGATCTGGTCATGGAAATCATCTGAATGTTTTGTCAGTGTCTTTAACATCCATAATCCATTGAGCACACACACAACAGGTTATTAAATTCAACATATGCACACAATGTAGAATATTAGTGACTAGTAATGATTCAGAAGTCTGAAGGAAGTTCTATTTGTAAAAAGTAAGATACAAATGTATATATTTTTAATAATGTAACAAATAATACTGTATGTCGTCTGAAGCAAAGAACAAAAGAATACCTATGAAGATAATCCGTGTTCAATGTCAACTGCATGCAACCATTTGAGTTTTGGACTAATAAAACAAAAAAAAGAGAAAGAAGTTTCATTTATTTAAGTTAGTTTGGAAGTTCATGGTTCGTCTTTGTCTCCTCACCACAACTACGTGGAAGTAGTGATATTTGGTTGCAATATGAATCCACCTTCTACAATGGTGGAGGGTGAACTCCTTCATACTGTAGCTTTCACCTCTAATAATTTACAATTTTTTAATAAATTACAGAAAGGCAGTGGGATTTTTTTTCCTAATTCTCTTTCATGGCTTTGAGGAATATCTCACAAATAAAAATTTTATAGGTTAGCTGAAGGAAGAGGGAAAAGATGAAAAAAGAAGAAAAAAAACGAGAGCTAGTCCCTAATTTGTCAGGACTGTAATTATTGGTGAGGAGTTGTTAGCCTACGAGGGACGGTGACCGACAAGATGCACATTCTCCCCTTGTTGGCGTCCTCACTTGTCCTTTTTCCATCACACAAAGTACCAGCCTAATGAAGCTCTTCCGGTGTTATCAGCTTTGAACCCGCAGAAGCAGCAGTATGGGGGAGCCAACCTCACGGCCTAATGACAGCCTGCTTGAAGGATCATGAAAGAGCTCTCGGGAAGAGGGGAGAGCAAGTTGAAACGTAATCATTAAAATCAGCCCACATGAAAATGAGTCAGACCCTTCCCTTTTACAACCAGCCACCTTATCTGATATTTCTGACACCGAGCCATTCTCTTTATATGAGACCTTTTATGTATGTGCTGTTGCTGCAGCTCCCTTAGATTAGATACACCCTGGTTCAATTTGTCCCGCTGTCCAACGAGAAAACACAATGGAGGTATCATTGGAAATGACATCTTTTATTGAAGAGTGCCGGAGAACGTTAAAATATTAATTTAATAAAAAATTAATACAGTGGTCTGTGTACGTGGTCTATTTTAATACTGTGGCACATCAGTCATTCCACTCTAGCGAGGGAAAATAGGGCAATTGTGCCACAAAGAGGCGGTGATTGACTTCTGCTTTTGTCAAAACAGATACCTGCATGTCAACTAAAATCAACAATTTCCCCTCTCACAGAATTACTTGTTTAGACAAATATGCTCGTTGGTAATGTGTCAAAGTTGGATGTCATAATGTATTTTACTAGTCTTTGCATGTAAGTGATGATATGCAGATCAGGGTTGTTTTAAGAAGTGATGTGTATTTTGCAGTCTGTCAAAGTGGCAGGTATGGGAGGGCCTGCGCTGAGATCTGCCTCTGCACCAACAACGGCACCTGCAACCCCATCGACGGGTCCTGCCAATGCTTCCCAGGATGGATAGGAGAGGATTGCTCTCAATGTACGGCTTCTCTCCTTCATCCTGTGTCTAATTTGCTATTTTACTCTTCTCTTAATTTTCCTTCTCCCATTGCCTGCCTCCATTCTTAATTTCTGTCTCACGCCTCCATGCACATCAATCATTGTCCTGACCCGACACACCCCCGGAACCATCCTCAACCGCAGCTGATGTGGAACACATAGCTCGCTTAAATGGTTGTTGTAATGCATTATGCTCTTTGATTTACAACACTGTAGGTCAAAAATCATCAGCAGAGCTTTGAGCCATCCCTTCAAAGAAAATTGACGTGTGATATTTTATTGCTTTAACTATTATTGACATAAAATGCTACTACTGGTAGTTACAGTAAGGATACCTCATGACCATAATGATGTTATATTACCAATCTTTGCTTTTTAGTTAGTCAATCTGACACCTATATCTGCTCGCATATTACAAAGATGAGACCAGCTTGCAATCAGATCACACCAGCCACCATGTAATTATTATTACATGAGAACTCGGTAGTCATCACTGCATTATTATTACATGAGTACTTAGTAGTCACCGTTTGGAGAACAACCATCTTCCAACATGGCTTTCATTTTGATCTCAACGACATCCCAGCAAAGTTTTATAACTGCATCTTGCACAGTTGTGATGTTATCAGGTGATAAAATCTGTTCACTCTCACAGACTCACTCACACATGAACAGACATACATACAAGTAGAGTGCTCAAAACCACCTCTGTGGTAGTTCCCGCCACGGTAGACGTCTCTAGGATGACCGCATTTCACCCTGATTACTTAAACACACCCCAGACACACTCTGTCACGACTGTTAGGCTTTTTGAGGGTAAAGATCACGTTGGGTTTTCTGAAAGGATTTGTGTAAAACTTGACTGTGTATGAATTAGTGGAGACTATCAAGGCATTTCCTCAAACTAGTTTTATGTATGTCATGTGTGCAGTGTTGTGTGACCATGAGTTTGACTGTGTCTCTGGCGTCTGCAGCCTGTCCCGCTGGGCACTGGGGCCCTGATTGTCTCAACTCGTGTAACTGTCACAACGGAGCTCAGTGCAGCGTCTACGATGGGGAGTGTAGGTGCAGCCCTGGATGGACTGGACTCTACTGCACACAGCGTGAGTCTGTACCATTCAGTTAGTTATCAGGCAGTGTCACCTACTGTCAGTGCAGCAGAACTGCAGCAGAAACAAGACTTGTTCTCAGAGCAACCGGGTGATATTTCATTGACAGATTCTGAGAGAGAGCAATATTCAAATTATTGATTAAACTGCTCACTGTACATTCCAGTCACAGGACGGCATAGTAGTGCAGATCATCTATATCATTTGATTAATTATAATTCTGATAACAATCACTCCACTGGTTTCTATTGTGGTGTCAGGTTCCACCATTGTGTATGGAGTATTTCCTCTGTTTCCTCATATGCGTTTCCACTACTTCCAAGATTCTTGTTCTTTATTTCCCCTCTGTGCCATGTTAACACCAATAACTGCATTTTCTGCTCAAGCAGGAAACGCTCCTTTTCCATTCATTCGCATTGTCCCTATTGTGCATGCTGCAGAGGCATTGAACAGTATTGATTTTCCTGTTCCCCTGCAATATGACCTTGACTCTTACCGTTGTCTTCCAATAGTATTGTTTCTCTATCTGTTCCACGCCAACATTTTATAAATGTCTGTCCCAGGCTGTCCTTCAGGGTTCTACGGCAGGGATTGCTCAGAAGTCTGTCGCTGCCAAAACGGTGCAGACTGTGATCACATGACTGGCCTGTGTGCTTGTCGAACAGGCTTCATCGGGACAAGCTGTGAGCAGAGTTGAGTTGGCCCAGCACATTTTAGTTCAGTGCAAAATGGATGTGTGTGTTTTATAAATAATTTGGCTCTCACCCTCTAAGTGCTTTAATTTTGATGGCTTTAGTAATGCACCTCTCTCCCATGCAGAGTGTCCTGCTGGCACATTTGGATATGGTTGCCAGCAGTTGTGTGAGTGCTTGAACAATGCTACCTGTGACTATGTGACGGGAACATGCTACTGCAGCCCCGGATACAAAGGCATCCGATGTGATCAAGGTCAGAGGTTATTGAGATGATTGAGGCTCTCCACTCTGATATTGTTCAAATACAAATATGTAAAACAACCCACTTTCTGTGCTTTCCTTATAGCAGCTCTGATGATGGAGGAGCTGAACCCCTACACCAAGATTAGCCCGGCCCGAGGCTCAGAACGACAGTCTGCAGGTGCTGTCATGGGCATCATCTTTCTCCTCCTCATCATCATGGCCATGCTTGGCCTGTTTGTGTGGTACAGACAGAGGCAGAGGGACAAAGGCCACGAGATCCAGCCCAGTGTGTCGTACACACAGGCGATGCATATCACCAACACAGATTATTCCTTGTCTGGTGAGAGATTATACAGTCATCCAGTAAGACTTTGTTAACTGGTTATTTATTTCCTATTGGGTTCAATGTACTGTGGGATAGCAGGCATGTATGATGGATGGCTGTGGCTACGGCGGTATGGAAGGTTGTCTAGTAATCGGAAGATTCCTGGTTCAATGTGTAATTGAGGAAGACACTGAACCCATATTTGCTCATGATGCCTTCACTGTGCAGGTTTGCACTTTGCATAGCAGCCTTCCAGCATTTAGAAAAATAAATGCAATCCATGTGTAGTTCAAATATCTCAAAATGAGGTTAGCATAAAACTATTAACATGAATACTTGCACTGATGTTCCAAACCTCTCAACCTGCTGTTTAAACCCTCAGAGTGTGGCAGCACTGTAGCCATGAAGACCAGTGCTGCTGAGGTAAATCAGATCCAGAGCAGCGGCAGCGGCAGCAGCAGCCAGTGCTTTTCCAACCCCAGCTACCACACGGTGGCCCAGTGTAATGTTGTCTCAACCATCTCTAGCAACCTGGATGGCACTCTGACCCTCAAAGTATGACCACTCTCCAATTTATATTCAAGTTAAGCGTTTTCTGAAAACAACATAAATCTCTGCTCTTCCTTTCACAGTCAGGAACCCTGAAAAGCAGAAACGGCTCTGATTGGAGAGCTTACTGCAACCTCAATGACCGAGGTCAGTTTTCCTCTCTCTTACCATGACACACTACGTACGTCCTGAGTCGGGACCTTGTTGTATGAGTTAGTTACAGACAGACAGTATTCAGCAGGGCTGTCGGCAGGTCATCAGGCTTTTGCCAAAGTCAGCCCTTCTGCACGTCAGGGACCTGCTCCTGCTCCCAGAGGTCATTACAGGGAAACCGTAGTTGGGCAGGTGTTTGATGTCCAATGCTGTTGTGATTGCGATGTGCATGATGGCGTGTGATATGTGTGTTTGAGTTTTACGGTTAGTGACAGAACAGAATATTGAAGAAAAACAGGTGAATGAAATGTTCAAGCTCCCCTCCCAATCATATTCCTTATCTTTCTTTCTGAAAGAAGACGCACCACATTGTGAGCAGTCTCCTGTCAGCTTTAACACATTGTAAGTCATGTTTGACCTTTATAGCAGATGTTCAACAGGGGGAGGCACAGGCTAAGAGAGGCTCCAGAAAAGGTAAACAATTAGTTGTAACGTCAGTGTGTGTGCACTGCATGTGTGTATGTGTGCAGACAGATGCTGCATGTGCAATCCTGCTCCGCCTCCTCAGCACTAAAAATATAAATCTTCATATGCTCAACAGCCCATGTATTGATTTACCCATTTGGGTTCTATTCCGCTCTGAGATGAGATGGTTATTTCTTTGACCCAAAATCCCATATCTTTATATTCTCCATGAGTTATGTGAAAACTCTCTGCACTTTGGACAAGATCATGGCGGGCTGAGGTTTTGTTCCAATGGTAATTGCTCTGCATGGCTCGAAGCCCGATACGTAATTTTGTCTCCCACACTGTGCAGTCAGTGGTGAATGTGAGAGACCCAGGGGTGTGAAGAGTGGTCTGAAGGAGCTTTGCTGCGGTCACTAATGAGGCCTCTTATCAGACTGATGAGACTGTTATGGATGAGATGAGCCTTCCACTCTTTCCCCTTTGTACTCTGATTACTATATACCACCATTAGTCACCTGTCGGAGACAAAAGAAGTACAATGTCTTTAGGATGGCAACCATTTTTATCGCTATTCTCAAGGCCACACTTTGATGTCTATTTAAATTTCAATGGTAATATCAGAGTCTAGAATGAATACCACTGCTGTACCAGTGAAAATCCCTTCATCTTTAAATATCTCACGGCCATTACAGATTACATCAAGGGCTCCATGTGCAGCAACAGCTCCTGTTCCCTGAATAGCGAGAATCCATACGCCTCCATTAGAGACCCACCAGGGCTGGCTTGCAAGCATACAGAGAGCAGCTATGTGGAGATGAAGTCCCCCTCCCATCGTGAAGTGCCCTTCGGAGGCACTGCCACCCTCCTGGGCAGTGCGAGCAGGAATGTCTATGATGTTGGTGAGTGTGTTGTTGCTCTGGTGTTTGGAACCCAGCGGGATCCTGCAGCTTACGGCCTCTCGGGTCCTGTCTCCTGCTTTGAGCCTGTGCAGACTTTGTGAGCCTTGATAAGAGGAAATATGTGCTGCCTTTGCATTGCATGCACCTCGCTCTACTTCTTTCTCCTCAGCCTGTTCCTGCCACCCTTCACCATCTTTGCCTAATTTTTCCTTCATTCTTTCCCAAATTACCACAGAGCCCACTGTGAGTGTTCTGCAGGGACCCAATGGAATGGCCACCGGCTTCTCCCAGAACCCCTATGACCTTCCCCGTAGCAGCCACATCCCCAGCCACTATGACATACTGCCCATGCGCCACAGTCCCACGCACACACCCCCGCCACGCCCAGAGAGCCCTAGCTCTCTGCTCTAGAGGACACAATCTCCACATGGCCCTGACAGTGTGCCGGCATCCTGGCAACTTTCAACCAACGACCCTCTCCCTCTGTCTCCTACAATGTTGAGATGGAGAGACAGCCACAACTTTTTTGGACCCTGCTTCCTTTGTCTCTCTTACTCATACTCTTTGTGTGGCCCTGAAGGAGGGAAGGGAGGAAAGAGTGTCCCACACACCAGCAACCATTCACCCATTTCATTTTCTTATATACCTGATCACGCAAACTGCTGCCTGGCTCTTTATGGACCCTCTGAAGTGGAACATAATGGTTCCAAATAAAGCTAAGGCTAGCATACGTGGATTATATGAACAGATTATTTAGAGATAGAGGTATTCTCATGCTCAATTGTAGCCTGTGATATGGGTTGACTATTCAACCTTATAATGGTTTGTAATGTCCCATAAAGAGAGAAATGATTTCCCCCACAGTACGGACTGTACAGCAATCTTACCCTTGTAGGCCAAGACTTACTATGTACAGGCGTCAAAGTTTTTGAACTTGTGTGGTGCACCTGCAGGTGAGAGTACAGCAGACATCAAGTTAGTACGATCACCAGCTCTGGTGGGAGGAAACAGTAGATTTTTAAACATAGAAACAAGTGCAAATTGTTAAAGCATGAGTACACTGTTACCCAGTAAGGATCATTACTAATGTGATCGCTGTCTGAACCTCAAGAGCCTCACATCAGGTGCACTGTAACCGGGGCGATGGACCACCCAGTGTATCTGGACATGTATTCGGGTCACCAGAGTTCATGCATTTATTGCACACACTAAGCAGGTTTTAAGTTTGGATTTCCCTCACTAATGAAGTGGTAAAATTTTGTGTTGTTTTCTATGTGACAGCGTTTCTTTGCAAACGACTTAGTTTACATGTTTTTTTTTAAATATTGGGTGTTAAGAAGGGATTGCTTTGACCTTTACGTTTTGTATTTATAAGACAAATTGCTTTATTTATTGATTTTTATTAGTGATGGTGAATTTTATCAGTGTGACACTATAATAAAAAAAAGATGAGCATGATCAGATTATGGATACCCACGGATGTAAATAACACACAATATTTCTTCTTGTGAGATGATCAATGTCATTTTGTGAAGCGTTTTTGGAAATTAATTATATTGCTCTCTCTCGCTCTTTAATTCTGTCTTTCTCTCTCTCTCTTTCATTCTGTCTCTCTCTCTCTCTCTCTCTCTCTCTCTCTCTGTGTCAGATTGTATATTGAAAATAAGGTTTTATCTGACCAATTCAAGACCCACAAATAACCTGTGCAGTCATTAAAAATCAAAGGAATCATGTAAACAGTTCATTTTTTAAGTATTTTATGTTTGTATCAGGCTAATTGACTTTGTTATTTATTAAAATGAATTTAATCATTCACTATGTGAATTCTATTTCACCATCTGTAGAAGCAATAACATATTGACAATCAATTCCCAGACAGCATTCCATTCCTGCTGGACGTTAATCCCTCTCTGACCCGTGTGGTTGCAGTGGATCATGTTTTATGTGAAGAAGGTATTTCCAGTTGCTGTCATATCAATGCTGCTTGTTGTTTTGGTACATACGTTTCAAATTAAAAGCCTTTTTCTGTCATCGGAAACCTGTTTCAGTTAGGTCAATACGTTCTAGAACAATTTAACATATACTGTATTCCCTATTTTGGAATAAATCCATATCCTACTCTTACCACGCTGAAATATTTAAAAGCAGTATGCAGATGATGCAGTCTTTTCCATGTAATATAAAAGCTGTCTGATAGCTATGAATATGTCATGAAAACATGCATTTTGTGTGACATCAAGTGTGGTATTGGGCATTCACTATTTTTAATGCACAAAAAGACACGCTAATGTCTTCACGTATATTGTGGGAACCAAGAAAAGCCTCAATGAGTCAGATCAGTGCAGTTGAAGGGTTCAGTCAGTGGTAAGGAGCGTATTTCCCCCGGCTCAGCAGAGGATGGACACGTCACCCAGCTGACTCTGAACAAGCCCTGAGTGAGGACACACTGAGTGGAAATGCGACCAGTGCGTCAAAGATCTAATGGACCAAATACAAGTGAGTACTACAGAGAGAGCTGGGCACAGAGAGAAGCATGAAAAGGCGAGGTCACACTCCAGCGAGGTGAGCACTCAAGTGAGGTTCTGATTTTCGCAGCTTGTTGAAAACGCTCTCAACACAGAAATAAATTGTGATTTCTCACAACTGAGTAGGGTCAGAGAGTTTAAGACCACAAGAGCAAAGATATTTCATTTTACTTAATAAATGTCAGCCTGAGAGCTGGTTCAATATTGAAAGGTGAAAAGTTCAAATCAAAAAAAGTGCAAATCAAAAGCTTCTCAGCATGACATGCTACAAAGAAGATGTTGGAAATTCTGCTCTTCAATCTCTGCTGGGGAACTGCTCCTGCTATTTCATGATTTATTCAGCGAATGTGGAGCAATTTAGATTAGTTTGAAAGGAATGTATGTCATGCAATATGTAACCATAAGCTCGTATTTCCCTCCTGTTCTTCAAGGAATCCAGATTTGCTTGTAATTATAGGCTTCTTGCTAATTTAGCAGCAGCATCTGTCTCAGAGGAAGTTCTATGTTTGTCTTTCAAACACATTCATAATTAAAGTATAAACTTGAAGTTGAAGTTGATTCATATTAATATTCACTTCAGTACTTCCTTGGTTACATATAGTTACATTTCAATGCAGCACAGAAGTTATCAAATGGAAGGAGTCAAGCCTATATTTAATATCTTGGAGAAAAACTGCAAAACATGTGTTCAGGTATGCCTTGTTACAATGCACACATGCCCATATGGACATTGAACAATGTTTTAGTCTCTTCTCCTCATAGTTTTTTTTCCTGTGATGTGAGGTATGTGGATTTGTCCTGCATTACTTTAGGAATGTGTCTCTCAACAGCCTCACATTCACAACACAGACCTAAAACATCAATAATTACCCTTTCCATAGAAATAGCCTCAAAGCACCCAACAACAGTAATATGGAAACGGTATACAGGAATTTATTGGCTTAAGTAAGACAGCGCACAAATCTTCAAACCAATAATGAGTATTATGTGTAAACAATCATAAAACAAAATAGACAATGTTAAATTTAAAGGGGTGTCACCGGATTTGTATACGCCCTAATGGAATAAATCAACCTGTAAACCTTGTAAAGTTCACATGCTGAATATCAAAATATTGTAAAGTGTTTCAGAGGCAAAGAGGAGGGACCTTCCTTGGCTAATGCAAACCTGAGGCATTACTCTTTCTGCTGCAGTAATCCGTTTCACAGACACTGCAGTCAGGAAGAGGCTATGCCTCTGAATGTTTTGACAGAGTTGCACCTTTGGTTTATTCTCAGGAGGCTGCACCTGGATGTCGGCCACAGAGCCTGCTGGACGTCCTGTCACTTTCACTTCTGTCTGACAAAGGCAGCTGAGATCCAGGATGCTAGATTTATGAGAAGTGATTACTTGTTTTTCTTGCAACAATTACTTGTTGTTTTTGCATTCATGTGATATGCTTTGATAGTGTTGTTATTGAGAATTGTACCATTTGACTGAACTCCATAGCAACACTCAGCTGCCGAGGTTTATTGAAGTTGGGTTCTGCTACAAAGCTGTGAGAATCCATTCTACCAGAGCTGGATCTATATTTAGCCATTGACAATGCAAAATCGGTATTCATCCCAGCCACGTACATCATTGAATCCTCTTCTCTTCTTCCCCTTAACAAACATATGTCTTAACAAAAATCTCCATAATGTTTGTTGAGGTAGGATGTCTGAAACAGTTATTATGAGAGTGAGAACGTAATAGACTGTTTTATCAATGACACAGAAACAACATATATGATATGATATTCATTCAGAATAATTTCAGTTTAATAATTAGCTTGATAAAGCTTTGAGTTTACAAATATTTCCCACATCTACTATGTGCCCATGGTTGGTCTATGTTTTGCGTATTGAGATCAGTGGCAAGATAGTGATGAAGAATTCACAGAGGTGGAGTCATCAGTTTTGAAGACTCAGCTGATACCAGCTACTGCATGCATACACCCTTGTTAAAGTTTTCATAGTCAAGCTTTAATCAGCAATATTTAATGGCAGTGCAGATGATGATGGTATTTATGTAATATGCATCACTTGAGTGTCAGCTGCTCAAACATTCAGAGGGTTTTAGGATGGAGGACACAGTGTATTCAAAACCAAGGCCATCATGCATTTTGTCTTGTATATTAGAAACAGTCTCATTATCTGATCAATCCTTTGAATACGGCCTCAAGGGGCTTCACAGCTCCCACACAATAAAACTGCTCATTGAAATAATGATCATTGATCCCTGATTAAAAACATTAAACTCCTGCAAGAAAAAAAAAAAGAAAAACAGAGATAAACACTGCCATTCCTCATATTGGCCACTAGGAGGCATATGGGAGTGGGTGATAATACACTGGAACCAACAATGACTGGGTTTTTAGGTTTCTGTCTTTTTTCTGCCCAATTAAAATCACAGAAATGGAAATGATGAATGAGAGGCCTTCATACAAAATAACAGTATTCATATTTAATCCGAGGCCATGAATACTTTGTCTCACGTATGATGATTTGCAGTAACTAGCTTTAAACATTAGACTGAGGCCGGATCTTGACAGACCATTTAGAATATTAATATGATAACTTTTCATCACTTTTATTTTGTACAAATTAAATGGAAGACTGCTTCCCATATGAGGAATTGTTTCTCATTGGCTGTCCTCTACAGAGAGGTCAGAGGTCATGGACAGTGATACAGACAGATACTTTAACACAGCTGCTGACAAAAATGACTTGAACTAGTTTAAGGGCTTCACAGAACTTGCCTGCTAATCTTTAATTATCTTTAGTCAGGATATCAAAAATGTGTATATGATCTGTCATTTGTTATGTAAGGTTACAAAATGAATGAACGAAGATACATTAAAACTGGACTTCTGTCCTCAGTTGCTGCTGCAACATGCCAAATTACCAAAGTATTTCTAGGTTAGTTTTTCAGTTTAGTTATTTTTTCTCACAGCACTTTCATTTATAATCCTCCGCATTAGCCATCTGCAAAATTGAATGCCAAAGCAGTCAGTTATCAGTTCAGTGAAAGCCTCACAAATTGGACTCAGACATCCGCTCTGTGTTCATCCATTTTTTCTAATCAAACTAATTATTGTAAGTGTAATTTAGATTGGAAATGCCTCCTAATTGACGATAATGGTTTATACATTTAGGAAAGACATCTTTGTCTGGATGGAATTTAAATAGATTGAACTTCATAACTGCATAAGAAGTACTTGTCATTTCTACTTGTAAGTACTTGGAGGGGCAATTATTTATAATTGTTTGATTAGTAATTGCTATACATACAAATTTGGAGCAGGCTTATGAATGAACACCCTGAGTAGTGGCATATGCTATCATTTCAATTGTTGAGTTGTAATTAAAAATAAAAAGTACTGTGTAATCACATATGCATCTTTCTGCTTGATCTCTTTAAAATCTTATTTTCGATCTAAAGTAACCGACCTTTTACACCCATAATATTCTGACATGACTGAGATGATAATGAATACAGTTTGTCATGACCTCATCATCATCGACACATTAATCCTCAATGAAAGTGTGTGAAAAATGGTGAGTTTCCGCACAACTGTACGTCTTAATAATCACCACACAAGGGCAGTAGAGGGCAACACAGTGGACCAGCTGTTTGTATGCACCTTTTCCTTCATGGGCAATTCTTAACAAACTATAAAATTCGAAAAAACAATTAGGAAGTCAGTAATAAAAAAAATAGACTGTAATTATGGTGTCTGTCTGGTCCTGGGCCACGCAGCACTAAATCAAAATATTGGGTTTATTTCCTATCTCTGCAATAATAACAATAATAATGATGATACTACTAATAATAATAATAATAATGATGATGAGGAGGAGGAGGATGAGGATGATGATGATTAACCAATTCGAGAAGATCAGTGTTTCCTCAGAGCTGACAGCGTCATCGGTGACGTCGCTGATGTTTGTAATCAGTCACGTGACCCGCGCAGGTCTGGATAAAGCCGCTCAGGAATACACCGAGGCGTTCATCCCACTGTGAATTATTATTACTATTTGCCACAACACGTCCAGACTGGGAGAAAAAATACACGAAGCACATTCAGAGGAATTATCATTTCTTCTCAGCAGGAATCTCGATTTTCGACGAAGACGCAAAATCGACACATCATCGTCCAAACGTCGTGATTCTGGGATGTGAGTAGATTATTGTATTATGGGAATAACAATACACCACCCTGTCAGATTAACCCACCGTAATAATTTATTTCAGATGTTACCTTTCGTATTTAGAGATCGGGTCTCTCTCTCGTGATTCTTTCTGTTGGGTGTGTTTTGAAATATTATTCTTATGTTGGATGTTTTAATTATATACAGATCTCAACGTTATGGTCTATGGTTTATATTATTATCATCGAGCTACATGCATTATAAGAGTAATTCAATTATTTATAGTGATATCGTATAGCGTGCGTTCCGCTGCATCCACAGCTCAGCCATTGGCTGCAAACAGGTCATATGGAGGCTTGTTTCATTTTATTTCGAGTAGATGCTCCATAAGATGGCTTCTTCAGATGTGGCCATATGAGATAACCTCCCTTTAGTATTGTGGTGGCCATGGGCAGTTGTTGTTATTAACTTGCTGGTTATACAGTATTCCAAATATCATGATGAAATGAGGCGTTTTAACATCATCCTGCATCATCCTTTCATTGTTATTTTTTTTTTTAAACGAGCAGCACCAGCTGATAGTGTTTTCCTCTGTGTGTTCTGTTTATGTTGGGTGTTTGTGGTTTCCCCATCCAGCAGTCTGGATGTCCCCCCCGCCCTCCCCTGTCACACATGAGGAATGCAAATGGCTGATTTGGCTAAGAGGGAACAGATGCTGAGTGAGATGTTGGGGTGTTCCCTCCTTCATCAGTCCACTCTTCCTCCCTGCCCCCTACTGTTAATCCTGTGCAGCCTGGGCCTGACTGTCCAGCAGCTGCTGCCTCCTCTTGGGGCCTGATAAAAACAACACTGGGATACTGAAAGCAAAAGTCAAACAGCCTTTATTTCACATCACAAAATACAGTGTGCTGAAAGTTTAGATAAATTGCAAATATTTCTTCCTTGCCGGAGACATCCAAAGGCACGCAGGATAATAACTGGGTGTCATTTCAGATTGAAAGTCACATTCCTACTTAATGAATCAGTGGGTGGCGAAGCGCTGTTACACTTAAACGGTATTTATTTAAATTCAAGTCAACTTACGACGTCCATATATGCCAAATATGTCAGGTTGAACTAGAAAAGTCTTTATATTTGAAGTGAATTGCAACCATGAGAGACATGTTGTAATATATGTCTGACACATTCAGGTGCGTGCAAGGTTTCGTACGAGTTTGTTGCTGATTGACGTTAAACTTGTAATGTTGAGTAAATTCCGGTACAAGTGGTTTTACTGAAAATGTTGTCATCTCTGCAGTTGATGTTTGGCGGTGACTCATGAACACAATAGTGGCTGTGAATGAGGAAGTTGGCTCGGTTGCTGAGGTGAAGAGGAAATCCGTTGTGTCCTTATTTGTGCTACTGTGAAGAAAACTGTGGTGAATGAAACGGTTGCAGATATCCTGGCAGGCAAGTGTCACCTGCTTCCAGTTATTGAGCTTCAGTGGAAGTTAATCTGGTGAAAATACAGGAAAATAGTTAATAAGTCTCGGAATTTAATTTAATAATCAATTTCAGTTATAGACTGTTATACGTATTGAGGGATGGGTCAAGTGTTTATTAACCGAAGCACTGAACAATCACAGTTATGCAATTTTGTTAATGCACACACAAATACACACACATATATACACACAAAGAACAACAACAACAAAGAAGAGTCGAGGTCACTGAGAGGTGAGATGAGTAAAAGTGTAAAAGTTAGTTGTTTGATAGTTAGAAAGTAAAAAAAATCAATAATGACTGAGAGAATCAGCTTATATAAATGTGATGTCGCACCTTCTCACACACTCTCATTCTGTGAGCCGAGTAGATCCGCGGTAATGACAGAGCCCATTAGTCAACATGTATTTAATCGGGACAATGTTCCCGTCTCACATATTCAGACCTCTGTCAGATGTTCAGTTCCGATGTTGTTGCTATGGCGAGGATTAGATATAATTTTAGGTCCGCTTCCTGTTGAGGGGGAGGAAAAGAAGCAGTGGATGTCATGGACGTCGCGGTAGTTAGAACTGGAGATTACAGCTATATTTAATCCCGGACCTTCCAAACATTGAACACAACATCTGCTATGTCATCAGCTGTATATCTAGTTGCTAAGAGCAGGGTCATCTATGGACTGATGGAAGCGATGCGTCACATTGAAGAGCATGTGGATCTGCTGAACGGAAACCTTTGTGTCTTTGGCCCACTTTTATTGTTAGGTTACAAAATAAAATGGATTGTAAACACAGGTGATCACTGGGTGAGGATTACTGGTGCAGCTATGGCCTGAAGGTTAGAGAAGTGGGCTGGTTTCCAATAGATTTCCAGTTCGATCCTCTGGACCGGCAGGAAAACATGCCGTGCAGGGTGGAGGGCAAGTTCATGACCTAAGGACGGCCAAGTGTGGAGTCCTTGTTTTGTCCTCGGGGATGATTTCAGTATCATAAGTCTGAGAAGAGACCAAGTTAGGGCTGAAATCATTAGTCCATCAACTGAAATTTAACAATCGCCATTTCAAGTTTCGTAGTTTAGCCAGTAAAACTACCAAACATGAATTGTTTACACCTTTGGGCTTTTCAGTTGCCATTCTTCAGTGCCACTTGTTAACTGATAGAAGAGTGTAACCAGGGCAGCAACTTAAAAGAGTTTGTAACCGCTGTAAATCATTTTTTCCAGAACATATTGCACAAAAACATTGAGAAAAAGGTCTGACAGCATTTTGTCTTGCTGAGTCATCGGGTTCGCCAACACTGTCGGGAACAAAGTCACATCGGAATAGAGTCACCAGATAATTGGGAAGTTACAAATGTAAAACATGGTGCTCATTCTATGTAAAGAACAGACACGCTCATGAATCAAAAGATATATTTAACTAAATCTCCTTATCAAGTTATTTTGGTATTCTACTGGGTTCCAGTCAGCTCAAAAGCAGCTCAATACAGGTGCACTTTGATCTCCGACCAGCTACAGCATGACTATGATAATAGTACTGCAGCTTGGTTTGCAACTATAGATTATACATATTGTCAGTTGAATGCACTGTGCCCTTCTGTTATATCACATGACAACATGGAGAACAGCATGCAGATCCTTTCGCTTTAAAGCGGGTGAAAGACAAAATCCTTTAGTGGGTGAGATATGGTGACAGCTTCTTATGAGCCCCCAGAGGAACCCATAGCTTTATGCCGTCTCCCCCCCCATAACCCAGTGGGCAAAATAACAGGCAGCTGTTTATCAGTTTACTAGTGAGTGTGAAGGAACTGCAGAGAGAGATAAAACAGGCTCTTCAGCTGAAGCACAATGAGCTGGCAGGGAGCTGAGAGGGCTTCCAGAGGCTCCATGCTTTGTGATAAAGCCGTAACAAGCTGACTCACTCTTCCTTTCTTTTCCACAGCACGGTTGAGTGCAGAATAAATTGTGTCTGAATATTACTTCTCTAAAAGCTTGTAAAAAAAGCTTTTTACTGCGCTACAGTGCATCTCTCTTCTTTCCTTATAGTTATGGTGCTTTGCTTTTCCAGATGTTTTTCTTTTCCTTTTCGTCCACAAAGGCATGTGTTTTATTTTACATAATCAGTCATGGCATGTAGCAGGGTCACTGCTCTTAAGCCCTCCCATATTTCTTGGTGAAATATGGTGTTTTTGCAGACAGGAATGCATCCAAACTGTTTCCAGATGTTCTCAATATATTTAGTTATTACTTCGGTGTAGTCTGTACTTGTAATGTAGGTACTGTGGGTCTATTTTACATGCTGCACGCTATCACTAATTCAATGATTAATGCAGCGATGGGAGCAGCAAGTCGATTAATGCAGTTTGCTCAAAGAGATTTAATTTCCTCTTGTTTTTAAGCAAGACTACACCCAGCAATGGGATTGAAATGCATAATGAACACGCTCTCTCTTCCCCCCTCCTCCCTCTCTTCTCTTCTTTCCAGCCCACTGTGTGGGAATGGGAAATGATGGAGGATAAAGGGCCTCGTGTAGCCGACTACTTTGTGGTTGCCGGCCTCACCGACTTGTCCAAGCCTTTGGAGGAAGAGCTGCACTTTGATGACGCCGGTCCCCAATCTGTTAAACCCAAAGCCCCTATCACAGATATAGCTGTGGTGATCCGTTCCCTAGGTGAAGAGGTGCCCCCTGGTTTCACCTGTGTTGAAAACACCCCCTCAGGCCTATCTGCAGAGCTCAATGGAGCCAGTCTCAGGGGCCCGCAGGTTTTCCTGTGCTTCAAGCGAGGCAGAGATAAGCCTCCACTGACGGATCTTGGGTAAGGAGTAATCCTCAGTCACTGACCCCTTACTCACCCGGTACGACTAATCACTTATCTGCCTTGGTCATCTAATCTGCATAATCTAACACACATATCATGTCTGACATATCTGCAATATATAATGCAAGCTCTCCAATAATATCTCTACGCCTTTACGAGCCAAGTGCTTTGTATTTCAGGGTTTTGCATGAGTGGAAAGAGAAGCTGAAGTCGGGATGTCACATCGTCCAGACGACACCCTCGGGCCGCCCTGCCAACATCAGCAGCTCGTCTTCTCAGCGCATCTACATCACCTACCGCCGTGCCCCCAAGAGTCAGCCCCACACTTCACTGGCTGTCACTGATGTCTGCATCATCATCCCCGGCAAAGGGGAGACGCCTCCACACACCTTCTGCAAGGTGGACAAGAACCTCAACAGCAGCATGGTGGGACGGAGTTATGAGTACATTGTTGTATCTTTTAATGTGTCATATACAAATAATGCAAGTTTTCATCCGCCTGTGGTTGTTTTTTCTCATATTCCAGTGGGGATCATCGGTGTACTTGTGTTACAAGAAGTCTCTAGCGAAGGCAAACACAATCGCATGCAAAGCAGGTAATGTACTACACAGAATCTATCAAAGTATTCCTGCCTACAAATACACGTTCTTAAAGGTAATAATTGACATTTGTATGTATTTGTGTCCAGGTCTGCTGTGCAGGTACCCTGAAGAGGACTACGAGTCCTTCCCACTGCCTGAGTCGGTGCCTATGTTCTGCTTGCCCATGGGGGCAACGATAGAGTGCTGGCCGTCGCACACAAAACACTCCCTACCCGTGTTTTCCACATTTGTACTGACGGGGGCTTCAGGAGAAAAGGTAGCACCCTCATTGCAGAGGAAACCTTCATTTCCAACCAAGTCAATTTCATTTACACCAGAGTTACCCAGAATTACACCTATTCTTCCTTTAATTACTACATTCAGCTCGCCCTTCCCTCTTTATCTCCCTCACTCTCTCATTCTACACGACCCCGTATGGATTAGTGTGTTGATGAACTGCAGTAGTATTTCTAAGAACACCAGACAAACTCAATCAACGTCTGAACTCTGACTTGAATCAAAAATGGTCTGCAGGCGGTGTCGGGAATACTAAAGGGGAGTTTGACTTTGAAAGCAATGCAGCATAAAGGATTTTGTAAGCTCATCTTTTGAATAATGGATATCTCTTGCACCTCTTGGGCTGGTGTACAAGCTCTAAATGCAGAATGCCTCAATGCTCTCTTCCTCGTGTGCAGGCTAGTCTCCTGGTACTTCATGCTGGGCTGATTTGTTTATTTATTTGTGAGGAAAGAATTCAAAGGACTGAGTATAATTAACCGATTCCTTGTGATGTTCTCCAAAAGACCTCTGACTACTGTGGTTATGTCTTGTAAACTTGGTCTTTGTACTGATCGCCAAACGTCTGTTGTGTGCAGGTGTACGGAGCAGCTATCCAGTTCTATGAGCCTTACTCAGTGGAGAACCTGTCTGAACGTCAGCTCTCGCAGCTCGGCCTGCTGAGCTCTGATCTCGGCTCTGATGGGACCAGGAGTGTTTACAGCAACAAGAGCATCTGTCTCCTCTCCCACTGGCCCTTCTTCCAGTCCTTCAGGAGTTTCCTCACTTTCCTCTACCGATACTCCATCTCTGGACCACATGCCCTGCCTATTGAGAAGTTAGCAGTGTTTTACATATCGATCATTTGGAGATGGTTCATCCTCAGTCTTACAAACAGGTTTCTGACTCGATGATTTTTTCATTCACAGGCACATTTCTCATTTCATGCAAGGCGTGCCGTTCCCCTCCACTCAGAGGCCGCGCATACTAGTGCAGGTGAGCGTGAAAGATGAAATTTGATGAGTCAATTAATGGCTTCGGTTCTGCATGCTTGCTTTATTTGGTTTGACAAGACTTCCAATGCACTTGACTGACGGTACATTCCTGATGTTTTTCATTCCTCCACCCGCTGATGCTCTAAAACTCCTCTCTGTGTTTTTTCTAAAGCTCTCTCCACATGACAGCGTGATACTGAGCCAACCTGTGTCCTCTCCTCTGCCTCTCAGGTGGGGGGAACATCAGAAAATACAAAATCATGACACGACACTTCATAGTTTTACCCCTGTCTTGACCTTGTGTGTTTTTGTGCTGAAGTGGTGGAAGCCTCTCGACGCTGCTGTTGAATCTGGGCCCGAAAAATGCAGCCACTCTGCTTGTGCTGGCTGTGACAGAGCACAAGATCCTGGTTCACTCTCTGCGTCCCGCGGTGCTCACCAGTGTTACAGAGGCCCTTGTGTCTGTAAGTCGCTTCTCTCCTGTCCACCTTTTGTTAAACTAACACTGAATAATGTGTTCTCTACTGTGATTATGAGAACGAGGTAATCGGCTAAGCATCATAATCAGTCTTAATCCCATCAATACCAAAATGATCACTGAAAAAGTCTGATTAACAGCTTTTCATGAACAATGTCTCTGCACACAAACACCTTCTATTAGCCCTGCAGTGTATTTGTCATATCGACGTACGTTATTGATGAGAATGTCTCCTCTGGTTCAGATGATTTTCCCCTTCCACTGGCCGTGCCCGTACATCCCTCTGTGCCCGCTGGCCCTGGCGGGTGTGCTCAGCGCACCGTGCCCTTTCATCGTAGGTGTAGATTCCAGATACTTTGACCTCTACGTCCCGCCGGCCGACATCAGCTGCGTGGATCTGGACACAAACACCATCTTCCAGTGAGTGACTTCATCTTCCTCCGGTTTAAGGTTGTATTGTTTTAATGACGGAGGTTCCTCCCGAGGTTCCTCCCGAGGTTCCTCTATATCTGATAATAGGAGCTGGAATGTGAAATATTCTTACTGTACAAACAAACGCACATTTCTGGTGCCATTGATCCCACACATGAACCCAACAGCTATTTCGTGGAGAGATTCAACTGGCAGTGCTGATGATGGTGTTCGCCTCCCTCTTTCTGTAATGTTTCTTCACTGTCCTCCTATGTAATGAAAACCACATGGTGTGCTTACAGAAAAGATGACAAGAAGGCTTTAACATGGAAAATCCTGCCCAGGAGAGCCTGCAAACATCTTCTGAACGCCCTGAACAAAATCCATCAGCAGCTCACTGAGGGTGAGTCCAGTTCGATGCTGCGTCAGTTTATATGTGGTTTCCTGAATAATTTAGTTTGGCTACTTGAGTCTGTTGAGTCTGCACTGGCAGTTTTACGGGAAAACTCATAACATGCTTACATTGGCATTAGCATCCCATATATATTTATGGATGGATTTTAATTCCCAATCGTTACCCACTCACCTGCAAGCTACCTCACGTACAACAGTCCAGAACACTGTCGGACCAAACAATCAGACCATGTTCCACCACCAAAGTCTGGAGCCTGCACCGTGGTTTGGTTACGTAATTAGACTTACTATACTTATTATCCAAAGGCAGTGCATTGTGGGTTCTGCCCAACACAGTGAGAGGATGAGCGGCTGCAGCGTGATCATTAATTAGAACAAAATGTTCAAAAGTATCTTTCAACAGAACTAATCAATAACTCCCATCCCTCCTGGCTGGTTTGAACTTTTTTTTTGCAGTTTAAGTGAAGTAGTGTTAAATAAATAGCTAAAATTAATACATTAGTTAATTAATACAAAGTTCATAATCAATTATTTACTTCCATATGCTCTCAGGCGGTCAGTTTAGCCGTGAAGATGTGCATATGGATCAAACGGTGACGGACAGCGAGCTCAATGGTGGGAAGAGCCTCCAAACCCTGGAGCTGGAGATCCAGGAGGCCTTCCTACGCTTCATGGCCGCCATCCTACGAGGCTACCGCTCCTACCTGCTGCCCATCACCCAGGCCCCCTCGGAAAAGACCACTGATGCCACCTCCCTTTTTGACCACCAAGGTACATTTCAACCTGCATATGTCTGTATATGTGGATATACATATATCTATATCTGTATATATGAATGTATTGTTCCCCTGCCTCCATGTGATTTAGTCTTCTACCGGGTCAGGGGGGGGTTGAGGTCTGCAGCTGCAATAAAGTTTGTTCTAAATTACTTCTTTTAAGACCTTTGGTGATTTAGCTTAAGCCTCAGTGTAAATTATGTTTGGATGTCAAGTCGAAGGAATCGCCATGATTAAGAGCACAATGACCCAGCACATCTGTGTGCTCTTACGCAAGCGACAGCGGCGGGGAACAACTTGTTTCATACCCCAGCACTAAGTTCCCGTTAATGTCGGTTATGTCTTCCTCCTGACCCTGAAAACCTTTTTGCAGATTCATAAGTGATGAAGTGATTGTCCACTGCTCATGACACTGATATTACAGCTGTTTGTCTTGTGCGTGATTAGATTATATGTGCTTGTGTGTCCGTAGGCTTCCTGAAGAGCAGAGACCGCTCCCATCAGAGGTTTTACTCCCTAATGACCAAGACTCAAATGTTCAGCCGTTTCATAGAGGAATGCTCCTTTGTCAGCGATAAAGACGCCAGCCTGGCCTTCTTTGATGAGTGTGTGGATAAGGTGAGGCTCCTAGCTAATCTTTAATATGGATTTAGTGTGTCAGCAATCCATCAGAAGAATTGCATCATTCTTATCCGGAGGAACGAACGCACGATATTAAGCCTAACCTGATAAAGCTGTGGCATTCAGAGGAACAATTCATCACATGTATCCTCTCCATTAAGATGTCTTATTAGGGTCTAGGGGAAATTGATGCAGCTAATTAGGAAGTAACAGGACATAATAAACAATGTAATTAATACTCCTGCACCTCCCTTGAGCCACAGATTCACTCCAGCTCCACTTCAGTGTTTCTCCTCGCTGATTTCCTCCTTTGTTTCTTTCAGTAGAAATATTCAGCCAGAACTTTATTAGGGTAAATATTGACTGAGTTGCGCCTCTTCAGATCAATGTTGTAGTAGTCATTAAATTGCTGCTTCATGTCAGTTAATCAATAATATATACGAGAAATAAAATAAGTCCATTTTGCATAATTCATACTTTTACTTTGAATACTTAACGTACATTTTGTTGAAGAAGTTGTACTTGTACTTTTACTTAAAGTGCTTCATCTCTAATATCAGACTATGTAACGCTATTGGAATGTCTGTTTTAAGCATCTATCACTTTTCCGTCTATTATCTTTTCTTTTTCTTTTTCCCCTCTGATTTTCTGCCTTCTGTCTTCCCTTCCTGCTGCATTGTCATCCTGATAGCTGTTCACAGGAGGAAAGGTAAGCTACCAGAGCCTGAGACGGAGAACTTTATAATGCTTTTCATCACTAATAGAATCTAGAGTGGTCTCGACTAAAATCTCTTCCGTAGCGCCGAGAGATCTCTGTTTGAATGTGAGGATGCGCATTAGCTGTTCATTTGTGTCGGCAATCTGCATTATTGAACCGTGTTCCATTAGAATGATTTGTTCAGAGATGTTCTGCAGAACTGTTGGAAACTCTGTGGTGATGCTGAGACGGTGGGATTAATTATTTGTGCTGGCTGTTTGCTGAGATGAGTCAGTCTGGTCCTCAAACGACAAGCTGATAGAATACAGAGGGACGGCAAAGGAGGACACAGATGATTGTAATCTTTATTTCCATCATTGAATTAGATGTATTAGTTTGAGTGATAACATCTGGTGGCATCTGGACCAGTTGTGTCCTCATTTAGATGGACAGTAATTGGCAAACATTTTAATAACTGATTGATAGTTTGTCATTTTTCAAGCCAAAATTATGGAAAAGTTTAAGCTTCTGAGATTGGAAGATCTTTTTTTTTGATCTTCTTGATAGTAAATTAATATATTTTGGCTTTGAAGTGTTTGTCATGGCTTAAACGCAAATTTATAAAAATATCTCGGGACAGTTTTTTTGACATTTAAGAGATAGAAAGAGAAAATGAAGGACAGATTAATTACTGTCACAGATAATTGTATGTCTTTTCAGTAATAGTTGACAGCACTTGTCTTCTTCATTGTCAGTATTTGGGGACTTGACAGCTTTTATGAGTTCAACCTGCCCCCACATGCCTTTTTCACATCCGCCTCCCTTCCAAAAAAAAAAGTTCCTGTTCTTGCAGACTTGTGCAATCAGGAAGTCCCACTTGTATCCTGCATGAACAGTCGGATCTTGTGTATGAATGGTCATTGCGGTTATGATTGGGAAGTGGAAGCATGGATTCATTCAGCGACGCTGCTGCTGAGGTTGGCAACACGTGCGTGATTGAGAAAGACCTCTTGATGTAAGAGGAAGGGCAACAAGCCACCGAGCACAGAATGGAAGCGAAGGGTAAACAGGTCAGAGGGAGTCAGTTGACTGAATCATCCACTCAACCAAGTGGAAGAAACGTTTTAACACAGTAGCGCTGAGGAGCTATTCCGCTGTTGCCATAATATTCATGTTTTTGTGAAGCTTAAGTCGGAGATAAGCTGCGAAACGATCCAGATAAACCAAGTGACTGCACAACATTACAGCAGGCTTTCTTTTCAAACTCTCCCAGACAGCTATTCAGTGTTGATTTCCCTCTTAAAGCTTTACCTCGCCAAGTGCCACAGAGGAGTACTGCTGCAGTTTTTCTCAGACAGACATGCACGGAGCTTTGTAGTCTTCTCCCCACGCTGCAGATCTGTCAACTATGAGCTGAAGGGAATTTGACATTGTGGTATCAAGGCATTTCTACCGCAGTTTAATGGTTTCATGTCTGCAGTCCTAAATGCCATCAATTTTGTCCAGGTCACTGCAGCCTGAATTAATATCTTGGAAGATTCAAATCAACAAGCTCCTGCCTTTGCAAGCCTCTTTAGAGAACAGGAATGGTGACACAACATGTTGCCAATGTAAATAGACTCATTACCGACGTCTGCCGCTGACTCTCACATCTGTTCTGACACATCAAATGTCCACGAGCCCTCGGGCGGCAGTGGCACCGATGGATTCGAGATGAGCGAACAGATGAAAGAACAGTTATGCCTATCTGTCTGTCTCTTGCAAAACCAGATTGACAGTGAACGGCCAGAGGACACGAGATTGATCGAGCTGGATGAATCGCACCGCAGTGAGCACACGGTCTACATCAACCCTCCGGAGCTGCCTCCGCTGCCACAGGGAGAGGAGCATCCCCTCTGCTATAGGTACCAGTCTGCAGATCAATATCTGAACAATAGATACATTGTTTCTTTCTTTAACTAATCTCACACACACTCCGAGAGTGCTTCTCACAGATAGCGGCGGAACACAATGCAGCACCTGTAGGAGAAAATTGCCTCCATTGTTGAAGAATTTGTCCCTGCTTGCAGGGCTTTGTGATTATTTAGAGCCGCTGCTTTGGGTTTCTAATGTCTGTGCTCGAGCTCCATGAGCGTCAGAGCCAAACTATTGTGCATGCATCACTTGACAGAGCCAGTGTTTATGGGATTAGGTGCCAATGATGTCTAAGTCAGGCCGTATCATAGCGTCTGATAGGTTGCATGTCTTTCTGCAGCTACTCTGGATTTCCCGTGCTGAACTCGGGGCTCCTGGAGCCTCTGGAAGGATCCAAACCTCCATCAGCAGGCATGGCTTCACGCCACAGCAGCCCGGCCAGCCCTACGGCCATCTTTAGACGCTCGAAGCAGGTCAGCTGTACAATTAGCGTGATTTAGTAAATACGAAATACTAATGGATTTACAGAGCCACATGGTTAATGGTGATTTACTAACATATAATTATAGATAAACATGAGTAGATGTGGTTTTGTCAGCTTTGCAATCTCCCAATAATGAATGAGAATATAGATGAATGCAAGTCTGCTGTCCAAAAGGAGATTAATTATCCCTTCATTTGTTTTTGTTTTCATCTCAGGAGATCAAATCTGCTCAAAGGATGGCCAAAACCTATTCATCTATGCCTCAGATGTGGTCCAAGTGCCTGCTGCGCCACTGCTACGGCCTCTGGTTCATCTGCTTGCCAGGTTTCGTCAACACCTGCCACTCCAAAGTGCGGGCGCTGCGCATGGCTTATGATGTGCTGAGGAAGATGCAAGACAAGAAGCTTCAGGCTCCAGATGAGGTAGGAACTGATGACTGTAGGAAACCAAACTACTATCTTCTTAGAGATTAGTGTAGAATATTCTTAATATTTAGACGGCCTTCAAATTACTATGCTGTGACACAACTACTTTGTTTACTCTGGCAACATACACTTGTTCTCTTCTGCTATATTATTATTATTATTATATTACTATATTAGTACTGTAGCATTTACAGTTAATCTGACTATTAACCTTTGAAAAGGACCAAAACCTTGCACATACTGAGTGGTTCAAGAACAGCATTCAGTCTACATTATGTTTTCCTTGAATGGGTGTTTCAAGGGGTTAAGACTTGTGCTTTCCGTCAAAGGTGTGTTACCGCGTGTTGCTCCAGCTGTGTGGCCAGTACAGCCAGCCAGTCCTGGCCGTCAGGGTGCTGTTTGAGATGAAGAAGGCTGGAGTTCAACCAAACGCCATCACCTACGGTTACTACAACAAGGTACTTGTTGATGGTTTTAGCTTTACAGACCGGAAAGGTTCAGTTTCATTTTGAATGTATGAGCACATATTCATGTTCCTTCTGCAGGCCGTGTTGGAGAGCACCTGGCCCTCCACCACCAGAGGAGGCTACTTTTTGTGGGGAAAGCTGAGGAATGTGGTCCTCGGTGTGGTGCAGTTCAAACAAGCAGGGAGGAAACAGCAGACTCCACACAGAGACCCTCAGCTGTCAGGTGAGACTGATCATGTCCAGACCAAAGGATGCTTACCCAGGTGATACCTGATCATATCTGACACCATCTGCTAGTAATCAAAACATGGTGCACTATTAATATGATATACAGACTCTTATTTTCTGTGTAGCATTGAGTTGGGACACAGTGTCTGTTTTTATAAAGTCTCCAGGGAGTAAATCATTACCAGTCAACACTAAGTGCTGACTGTCGAAGAAACCTAATTTAATAGAGTGAAACAATCTTTCGTTTGTGAGCAGTGTGAGATACAAAGCTCTCAGTCATCGCTTACGGTCTTAGGAATGCACTGAAAGTCAGATATGGGCATCTGGAAATAAACAAGAGACACATGTGATAATGGAAACTCTTACTACTGTCAAATAAATCATTTACATTCCGAATTCCTTCAAGCTTTCATTCATACAACCGCAGTAGTTGAGGTAATAATAATACTACTAATATGAATGTAGAATACTGTGTATGTGGTTCAGTTAAGATGGTAATATGATGATTTACTTACATTTTGCCTCTTACTACATAGTTTGTCATTGATTTTAGTTCAAAATCCTTTTTGTACAAAAGACACCTTTGCATCCTTTTTATGTTGTTTCATTGAGATGACCGTTATGTGACATTCAAAGCCTTTCTTTGTCTCCTCGGTGTATGATGACGCTTACAACACCATTCAGGGAGTTTATAAAGTGCTATTATACCAGCTGGGCTTTTCTCACTTGTTTTAACCTCTAATCCTCCTCCTGTCTCGACTCCCTTCAGACGGCAGTGATCTGGACACCGTCAGCCATGGCAGTTTGGACAGTGCTAATGAATCTGCCGAGCGCACCTCCATCGACGCTGACTTCAATAAGATGGACTCCAGTGATGATGGATTCAGTACAGGTAGGACAAAAGCAGCAGTGCTTCTTTCTATTTCTGCCTTTTTATCCCTCGTCTTTGATTTGGTTGTGTTTTATACACGGAAATGATGCAGATAGTAAAGACAACATGGGTCATTGTGGTCCACCAGCAGCTACATCCTGGATTTGGATCTGGCTAATACCTGTTCTCGTCCAGTCCAGCTGAATATCATTCTGGGAGACTAGTATAAATCACAGTACCTTGTCCATTTTGACCTTGGTTATATCATGCAATATTTCAAAGATGATATTTCAGTCCTGCTGCTCCTGCTTTTCTATTCTGGGAGTGTTACATGCTGTAAGCTGTAGAGAATGTCACCACGCTCTGTTGAAGGAAATCTCTTATCTCCTGCATAGGGCCCACAGGGACTAAACACAGTTGATTCACTCAGCTCCTCCAGAAAGAAAAAAAAAATGGGGAACGGTAGATTTAAAAATGTCTTTGATTTAAAAAGGTGCCAAACTTTTTTTTTTTCAGGTGGCCAGTCTGACCAAGGCTACGACTCCTTGTCCAAAGAGGAGGAGAAGATGTGCTGCAGGGAGAGTGAAAACACACCGCTGGGGGAAGACAAAGGACGCAGGCAGTCCAGTGAGTAATGGACTAGTTGCTACTTCTTTGACACCTGGTGATCACCTCAGCGGAATGAATCACCGCCTGACTGGCAGGATAAATAAATGTGCTGTCTTTGAAAGCAGAGGGTATCATATTCCAGTGTGGGTGGAATATACTCGTCCGTTTTCTGTTATATTTAGATGTTTTTGAAAAACTCTCTTTTGAGGGTGAATTTGTTATGTAACCAGGTGTGTGTGTGTGTGTGACAAGATTTGTCCTGAATTCTTTTTCAAAAAACGAAATGCTACGATGGAGCCAGTTCTGCTTCAGACTTAGCAATTCTTACTAATTAGCATGGCTTTTCATCACAGCTTAAATGTTCATTTTAGGGGATAGGATACGGGACTGCTGTATTCTAGGATTAGGGAGCGGGTTGTGTTGGATAAGGAGCCTGCGTGATGTGTCATCCAACCACGTCAGAATGCAAAAGTGGTGTCTGGGTGAAAGGATGCCTCTCATCATGTTGGCTGTGCTTATCATTTAAATATGGGGATAATGCTACAGGAAAGGATAGTGAGCAATCCTAAAAAGCATTCACAGCTTTGCAGTACACAGAGAAATATGTGTGTACTGTAGAGAAAGAAATTTTAATGAGGAATTTTCTCACCTGACCGATCAATGTGTGAAGTCAATTAAGTCTACTCACACCTTAACACTTCAACCTGACGGAACCACGATGAACCATCCTTTCTTATGTATACAATATATTCAACATTTGCTATGATTATAATAATGTTCAATAAAAGTTTGAGAAAACTCCTAACAACTTTGTGTCACTTAAATCGACAGCACCTGAAAAGGAGGTTCCGAGCAGCAGCATCGTCTCCTCCACTAGAGGCTGCAAGTCTACAGATGCCTCTGCAGGTGAGTTTCAATAATAGAGAGGATTGATTAACATTTCCCCTCTTTCTTTATCAGAGTTTTAAATGTCAGCATGTGGTTTTGTCACAGGCCATGGTGACAGTCTGTGTGGAACGCTGTCGAAAACAGAGCGGCCAAAGACTCTGGACTTGTCTGGTGGACAGGGAACACTGAGGCTCACTGTCCCTCACCTCAGTTCAACAAAGCAGCACCACCCGGCTGCAGAGAAGCTGTGCGGGGTGGAGGAAGAGGAGGCGGAGTCGGACAGTAAGCAGAAACAGCTGGGTGAGAGGAGCATGAGCATGAGCTGCAGCGGTGCAGTGGAGAGTCCAGGTGTGTCCATAGGGAGGAGTGTCAGCTTCAGTGCTGGGACTGTGAGGAGGACAGACATCGAGAGGGGGTTTGATCCTCTGTCGCTGATGGCGACAGCGACCGCGCAGGACCAGGAGGACAGCAGCACACCTACCGCTGGCCGCAAGCTTGCAGAAGAGATCGAGATGTATATGAACAATACCAACAGTCCTCTCAGTAGTCGCACACACAGTATGGACCTGCAGAACCCCTCAAGCCCCTTGTCACACTCTGCACAATCTCCTCACGCCTCCCCCCGACCCTCCCCGCTGCTCCGCTCCAACACAAACCTTCCTTTGCCCGTCAAGCCCCGGGAGCGTCTGAGGACATCACCATCTCTTCCTCTCGGGGTTTGTAACAAAGACAGGGAGAGGCCGTCCTCCTTGGTGTTGTGCTCATCACCGACTCCCTCCAGCTCGTCCTTCTCCATGGATTCTCTGTTCACACCGACTCTGGACATCTTCAAGAGCAGCTTCTTTTCAGCAGGGAAGGGCGTGGCTGAGAAGGCCAGCCGTTTCTACTCTCGTCTGTCTTCTCAGACTTCATTAACGCAGGTTGGTAACGAAACAAAGCTTTGAAACACAACCGCTCATCACCTCAAACCTGACAGTATTTACTCTTCTTTCCTGCCTGCAGGATGCCAACTGTGACCGGATCAGTGTATCCTCACTGACCTCAGGAGAGGCAGACTGCTCCTCGCTGCTTGATAACGACTCCTGTCTAGACCCAGATGGCTTCACCTCCCCCCAGCATAGCAGCACGTCCCGACTCAGGAGGAGCCCTATTGTAGGCCATAACAACCTGGGCAGCCCCGGCACCCCCAACAGAGTGTTCAGACACAACTCCTTCTCCGGTTTGTTGCACACCTTGTTAATCAGTCTGCATAAACTATTGCTGGAATTAACCTTCCTTTTTTTTTGCTTTTTAATGATACATCATGCATAATCTGCATCTGCAAACCTCGGCCTTCAACAACGCTTCTTAAATCGCTCTTTCAAGTGCAGCATTGCATTTTTTTCCAAGCAAGACATTTCCTAACAGTCTAAAAGTAGAGCAAAACTAAGAGTCAGGAATGGAGAGAGTCTGGTGTTGTTCTGTGGGAAACTAGGCCAGCCGGCATGAGGGCTGATTCAGTGTGTAGGCTGCAGTCAGCCAGAGGCCCCACGCAGGACAGAACCATGTGAACACGTGCATGCACACTCATGTAGACACAGTCAGACTCAAAAACATAAAACATTTACTGAAACTTAGCGCACAAAAACTCGTGTTGATTAGTATGAAGAACAGCCTGCTCTCCTCAGCATCATCAGTAGAGGTGTTGAACAAATTAGGACAATAACTTGACTATATAATACTTCTATATAATACGTCTTTATGGCCCTGAACAACAGAGAAGGAGACGAGGGGACCCGTCAGCAGTCAACTATGACTTGTAGCAAATAAATCTCTGCTCTGGTTTGTGTGTCTAATTGTGTTATCCTCCACTGCATCCAGGTGGTTTGGCTCTTCCTTCTAAACCCCCTCACACGCCAGATTCCTCCCCCGACACCAGCCGCTTCCAACCCACTCCGAATTACACCATCGAGGTGAGTTAATTATGAACAATCAGGTGCTCATCCTGACTCACACTCGGTTGCCATTCGTCTGTTTTCATGCTGGTCCCGGTGCTTGCAGGTGCTGATGTCCAGCTGCTCACTTTGTAAGACCTGCGACTGTCTGGTGTACGATGAAGAGATCATGGCTGGCTGGACGGCTAACGACTCCAACCTCAACAGCAGCTGTCCCTTCTGCGGCACAGCCTTCCTGCCGTTCCTTAATGTGGAAATCAAAGACCTGAGACCGCAGAGCAGGTGAATAATTTAACATTTCTATTGTTATATACTATATTCAGAGTATGAACACAGATTGCCAGGTTGCTTTATTGTAGACAGCGACTTCATAATAGAAAGAGGATTCTGCAGCATCTTTTAGCCCTGTGGCCTCTTTAAACAGATCCACTTTGTCCCACCCAGGTCTATGGAAAGTAATCCTGTTACAGAGGAGGACACATGTGCGTCACTCAATCCTAAAGCCAAGATATCTGTGGCAGACTGTGCAGCTCAGTCATCTGCAGCGCCCCCGCAGGCGAGCAGCAGGAGTGCTGTGATGTCTGCGCCCTCCTCAGCCTCTGCTCCGGTGACAGTTCCATACCTGAGTCCTCTGGTTCTCTGGAAGGAGCTGGAGAGCCTGCTGGTGAACGAGGGCGACCAAGCTATCTCCTCTCCGAGTGTCGTCGACCAGCACCCGATTGTCTTCTGGAATCTCGTGTGGTACTTTAGAAGGTTGGAGCTTCCGAGTGACCTGCCGGCTCTCATTCTTGCTTCTCAGCACTGTAGCCAAGGAAACCAGGTAAACATGCCAACTGTATACAGCTGCACATAACTGACCCATAAGCCATGAAGACATACCTTTTACTTATTAAGGCCCATTTCATTGAGTCTTTGTAATCACAATTTCAAAAAAAAGAAAGTAAAACACAGACAACTTGTTTGGACAAGGATCATCCCAAGATGATATTATTAAAAAAAATATACACATAATCATGAAGTAATCTTTCTTCATTTTCATCCCTACAGACTCTGCAGAACATTTCCTCTGAGGACAGTAAGCAGGTGCTTGTGAGGATTATGTGGGACAACCTAAAGTTGCACCAAGACAAAGTTCAACCCTGTTACGTCCTTTGGAACACACATTGTAAGTCATTTATTATGCAAAACTATCGACCCTGCAATTACAAAAAATGTTTTACCGAAATACGTTTGTGAATTAAATGTATTAATGTGAATGCAAAAGTTCTGTTTGCGAATTTTAAAGTCTCGGTTGCTGTTAAACTGACTCCCCTGTGTGGGAAAGATGTAAGTTCTCGATGGAATGACAGCCTGACTCAAAACTGGCCCATAGAGACGTTTCTTCAATATTTCAGTGGAGTCCCGCCCACAGCTCAACAGCAAATAAAAACTTTAGATTTGTACATGAAAATATTCGACTGGTAAAGGAAACTTTTGGATTTGCATTAACACAATTTTAAATCATAAATGGATTTTACTTGCAGTAAAATATTGTTTTCCATCGTGCACATTGTTTTGCACAGTGTACATATTTGCATATTAATAACATAATGAATATGTAGTGAGTAGAAAAGCATGCTTAATCTATTCCTAGTCCTATTAGTCCTGCTGCGATAGAGATGATGAATGTTTTCTCTCTTTCTTTGCAGGTGCCAACTCCCTCGTCCGCTCCGGACTGTGTGAGGAAGGCCAGCTCTTTACTGTGGAGCTCCTGCAGAGTTTTGTGAGAAGCATCAAGAAGAGTGACGTCTATCATCCCATGAGTCAAATCATCCAGCTGCTGGGGCCCGAGCTGGGCTTCAAAAGACAAAGGTGAGGGAATAAAAAGTTTAGTCTGAAGTCACGAGGGAGAAATTACTTGAACGGAAAGTCAATAACATTTGTTCTTTCTCCCCTTAAAGGAGCCTGTACAGAGATCTATTATTCCTCGCTCTGGTGTCTTTGGGAAAGAGCAACATCAATATCAGTGAGTTCAAAAGTATGATATCCTGATTTTAGTCGTTCCAGCAGCGTAGCTTCTGTTTTTTTTTCCAAATGAATAATAGATGGATGTTCAGAAATATCTGCACGTCTGGTGGTCTGATTGTCATGACATCTGCGGTTCCTTCTATTGTGATGAATCGGAGGCTCCTCTTTGGTTCTAGCACCACCAGCAGGCCAAATCCTCACTCATCCTGTGAAATATGGATTTCTAGCAATTAGTTGACATTCATGTCCCCCTGTAATAATTGATCCATTAACTCTTCATCCAATGCCATAATCAGGGTAAACTTTAATTTGACGACGTTTTCTTATTTCTCATCACAGATGCATTTGACCGGGAGTACAAGCTGGCGTACGATCGCCTCACCCCGAACCAAGTTAAACTGACACACAACTGTGACCGGCCCCCCGGAGCCGGGGTCATGGAGTGCAGGAGGACTTTTGGGGAGCCCAGTCTGTGAAATGAATCTCCTCTTCTGTCACACTACCACAACCACAGCTGTTTCGTTCTGCTTCTCCCTGCTCTTCAGTCTCAGGACCGGCTCACCTGTTTGGAGCAACGAGCTCTAAAGCACAATGGGTAAATGACACTTAATATAAAGCAACTGCCAGGATTCTCTGTAGATGTGTGGAGTCTTATGTTTTGTAAATATATACAAAATCCACTGTATTGTCAGTGTATATATACAGTCAATTTGTACAGTTTATTTTAGGACTTTGTGTTGAAGCTGTGAGTTAAAGCAGGTGTGTTATCACATTGCCTAAATTCCTGAATGGTCCTGGTGACCTTGTTAAGACTGTTGTCGTGTGTGTGTATGATACATATTTGCTCTTAGACATTCATCTTTTTAAAAAGCACTTTTAATGAGCTCTTCATTCACATGTATTTAAGGCTGTGGCCCAGCAGCCTGCAATTGAGTGACTTTCAATTGGGCAGCTACATGATTTGCTTTACTATCTAATATTTCAACACATGCAGTCACTGAAAGTAAAACAGTCCTCTTCTTCTTCTTCTTCTGTAAACATGGCCGATGCTTATAAACCTGAATACACTAAACTCATTTTTAATAATCAAAATTATAAAACATTATTTCTCAAAAAGGGAGCACTCAATTAATCTATACGCACAATGTTTATTCATATTTTGTACAATTAACCAAAATAGCCCGCAAGGGGAAAAAAAATATGATTTATTTACATTTTTTTAAGCAATACCTTTTGTAAAGTGAGGATTGTTCTGTATTAACGTGTTGTATGGGACCACCAAGGATAGTTTTCCTCAATGCAGTACAATCAAATAAAGTAATAAATGCAAATAGATCATTTATTTTGGTTTGATCAACACTATTCTTTCGTTAATTGTCAGAGTAGGTGGGTCGATACAAATGACTTTTGTAGATTTAGGCGGAACATTTTTATAATCAAGTCAAAATTCCTCTAATGTCTTTGAAACAGACGGTATTGCAGGTTTCTTTGCACTGAACAAATTAAAGGATAAGTACGGTGTTTTGTCTAAAGTTGATCGTTTGAACAACAGCTCTGCCCTGCCCTTCAAACCACTGACGGTTCACTGCGTTAATATCGTCCTTCACTCTTAACTGACACAAAACTGCCTGGATTGTTTTTGTAGTGTGATGCAGCTGACTTCACAACAATGAGATACTGAGTCAGATAAGGCCGTGTGCTTGGATTAAACCCAGTTTCACATGTATATTGGCATTTTAACCACCCTTCAGGTTGTAAACTGTGACAAAAAAAAACACTGATGATCAAAACATCCCTTGATGTCTACATGTCGGTTACATGATTACTCAATTTAAACAGTGTTTCTGTTGTACTACTTATCATTTGTAAGAATTTTGCATTAAAAAAAAGAAATTAAATCTCCTGACTGGATCTATTATTTGTTTGTTTTTTATTTCTGAATAAACAAAATTTATTCTATGGATGTCAGATTATTTGTCACCCAAAAGGACGTGCCTGCACTTTTAATAAAAACGATACGTATGAAAGAAGAAATAAATCAAAGAAGAATTCAAATCTAAGGATGGTTTTCTATAAAATGGTAGAAATGTTTATCTCTTAAACTACATTCCTTAACTGCACAATCTGTATTGTGTTCAACAAAGTAATTTTATGTATTTGGTATCCGCTTAAGTTACGTGAAACCAAAATATTTGGCTCCCTCGGATCAATTGTTGACTGTCTATAGCATCAAATTATCCAATTTTTTTGGGGGAAAGTGTTTCTTCATGTCCTTATCAGAGGGTAAATGTATTTAAAAGCTGACGTTGTTACTAAACAGCAAGTATTAAATGGAGAATGTGGTGTGTGTTGCCACTGGCTGCTACCAGCAGCACTGCAGAGCAGCTACAGTCGCTTTCTGCGTGGTGTCTAAAGATACCCAGATGCTTGCTCATGAAATCTGCATATATTAACAGTCCTGACACAAGCAGAGAGAATGCCTGGCGCAGCGAAGGCGTCTGATCACACGTTCAGATGGAAACAGGGCAGGTAATGATGCGGTCCTCCAGCATCACACTGAGCACCAGGAAGATGAAATAGAGCAGAAACATGCTGGAGCCCAGGATCTTATTCATCTTCCATTTACAGCTTGCGATGGAGATGATGACGAAGAGCAGCATGAGGAAAAGCAGCACAATGGCACAGAAGAGCCCGTTGCTGCTGACGGTCACCGGAACAAAACCGTTGGTGGCCGAGTACAGGAGCCATGGGATTGGCAGACTTTTTAGAGGAAGACATGATTCATGAGGGCAAGAAACACAAAGAGAGAGAAAGAAATCCATCAATTTAATGTTCATCAGCTTTTCCTTTCAGTTTCAACACTGCAGGTTAACGACACTCACCCCATAGTGATGTCAAAGATGTTACTGCCCACAGAGCTGGAAACGGCCATGTCCCCAAGGCCTTTACGTGCCACAATCACACTGGTAATGAGGTCCGGGATGGACGTCCCTGCAGCCAGGATGGTCAGGCCCATAATCTCCTCTGAGATACCGATGGTCTCACCCACCTATGAGGGCGAACAAGAGTTCAGTGAGGAGACAAGCTACAGAAACTGAAATATGTTTTCTCAGTCCTCTTGTAATATATTACTTGTTTAAGGGAGATTTAAAAGGATTTATTAGATCATTTGTTACCTGGATTTATGTGTAATTAGCTTCTAGTTTACATCAGTGACTACTAGAGTAGCTGACCTGATGGGCCCACCACACCATGAGGTAAGAGAACACAGCAATCCAAAGAATGGAGCCCAGGAAGGTGATCGCAAATAACTTTCGGTATTTCTGTTGGGAAAAGCAAGTAAAGTAAAAGCAAATGCATTGCTGCGATGTTAGCGAGCAGAGCTCAGATATGTGTCCGGGTCTTCACCTGATTGCGAACATCGGGAACTGTGAGCCACAGAGGGAAGACTATCGGCAGCAGGAGGAGGTATGTGGCTTGTTTACGACGTGTCTCCGGCCACTCCAAAGACAGAGGCTCCTCCTCATTCTCCTTTTCGTTCTCCTCGTCCTCCTCCTCATCATCCTCCTCATCCTCCTCCTCACTAGATTCATCACTGTCGTCATCACTGTCATCTTCATCACTGTCAGAGTTATCTGAGCCTGATCCATCCTCCCCTGCAGGCACATCCTCCTGGAGAGTTGGGAAAAGACGTGATGGACAATCTCACATGAAAAAGAGGCTGTTTGTCTAAAGTAGCTCCTCTGCAGACTGAATCTTACATAGACAGGTATCAAAGATTGACTTCTGGGCTTTCTAACCACCAGGACACGGTTGGAGAGTACCTTCTTGTCCTCTGACTGCTCCTTCTTCTCTGTTTCTGTAGCTGGAGGATCTTCTGGCTCTTTCGCCGGCTCAGTTTTTGCCCCACCACCTACGAAAGGAATCACAAAACATCTACGGTATCTGACTCTGAAACTGGTTATATGAGGAAATGCAGAGTATGTGCTCTTAGAAGTTACATGAAATACGAGATCATCCTCATGTCAATTTGAATGAGCTCAGAAGAGTATGGTTTAGACTTTTTACATGTTCCTTCAGTCACTCTGTACATTTTGGAGAATATTCTGTATTGTACATGAAGAGCATTGCAGCACAGATAAGGATCCCTCATCATCAATGCTTAATAAAGGTGCCTGATCAGACGAGGACCTCTAAGTTACCTTCACTTTTGTCTTGAGGTTTCTTCTCTGCCTCCTGTCCAGCCGCAGCAGCGTTCTTCAGAGTCTCAACCGTATCCTTCAATTTCCCTGCAGACAGTCAAACGAGCAAAAGCAAACTCAGAAAGAATTATGACTGAATGAATTATTCAGTCATGTGACTGATGTGATTCCACAGTTGTATAATTGGGAGACAAATACAGCTATTACTGAATCATTAAGGATTTTGCAAATGATAAGATTACATCAGCACTACGACTTGAAATATGAGCGACAGCAGAAACATATTTAGTGCGGCAGAGAACAGTGACGACCCATCATAGGAAAGTCAAAGCAGTGGTAGATATAAGTAACCAGTGAGTACACAGACCCACCATTACTACTTCATCCCCAATATGTATTTGACAACATGTTATTAGGTGAGCTAAGAAAGTCACAGGTAACTTTGACCGTGATTGTGAACAGTGTTCTCCAAAAGCTTAAATTAATGAGAGAGATTAAGTTATTTCTGTGTGTTCAAATAGATTCATTCAATCTGTTGCATGCAAAACCTTCAACAGAAACCAATAATATAATAATTTTGTGGGAAAGAGCCCTTGTGTTGACTGAGGTCACAGCTGATTATACACTGAGAATCTGTCTTTGTATTCACTGTTGACGTACAAATGGATACCTCCACAGACCGCGGTGGGTATTTATCTGCTTAGTATCAATCCGGGTTTATTGCTGCCTCATTTGGGACACTAATCCATTTGACTATGAGAGGGATACTGTTCACAGACACTCATCAAACGAGCAGTTATTAATTTCACACCATTAGGACAGTTATCATGGTGAAGGTACTGACCCTCTCTTAGAGGGTCTAACGTGTGGATCATGAGCTGGAAGAAGCTGTTTCTCATGGTGCTGTTGTGCAGAGAGGCCGAACTTCCCCCTCGCTGAAGAGATGGCTTCACCTGGGGAAAGACATGGCACGGGGTCATGACGGTGATCAGTGTGTGACAGTGATGTCATTGTGGGGGTCAGGCTTGTTTCTCTTTTTTGACAAGTGCATTTACAGGTGCTGGAAGAGGGCTTGTTACCATGGTGCTGCAAATGAGTGGGAGGCAATAAAGGTGTGAAATTACATGCAGAACAACATTAACTTTTACCTTTAACAGATTCTTGTCTGCAGGACCAGAAGGGGCGATATCTTCCTCATCCCCATTCGTCTGTGTGCAACAATAGTTTCAGAGATACTTATTCATTAGCAGAGATAGAAGTTATTTCATTTGGTGGAATGTTATATCAACCTTTATATACTGTAATACAATTCTATACAGTGCTGTTTCACACATCCAATTCTATGGGGTGCAGTTTAAAGGGAACTGAATGACATGTACAACATTGTCATTAAGTAAAATTAAAATTCACTCAATACATCCCATCACTAACTAAATAAGCAGTATATTGCAATTATGCATTATGTAACAAAGCATTTTCAGCCGATTAAATTATTATATTTGGATGCACTATATCAAGCTGAGCAAAAAGCCTTGGAATAAACAAATAGCTTAATTAGTGTTGTTTAAAAGAAGCCTTTTTTCACACTTACAGACTATTGATGCTAGTTAGTGCTGAGTTGCATCCTGTCAAGGGATTAGTTTACAGTCACTCATCAGCTTTGGTTCCCTTATCCCTTTGCACATATAATTTCTCTCTGTATATATAATTTGCATAAAAGCCCACACAAGTCATGAAAGAGTGATGCGACTCTCTGTTTAAGTAATAAACCACGCAGTTTTTAGATGAGTATGAGAGGAAGTGAAGGTGTTATTTTTTTAAACATGCATCCGTATTATGGACTGCAATATGAAGGGACGCTGTGATTGTCATGTTAAGAAGATTAAACACAAAAACGGTGCCTGTAAATAGTTGACAGAGTTTTGTCTTTGTAAGGTGTAAACATTAAACCCTATTTGTCTTCATTCTCCATCATATGATTGTAATTGATTGTTTTGATAAATATATGCAGACATCCTCACACTCTACTCTACTATTCCATAGTATCTCTTCACAGTTTCTCCCAAAATACAGAAAGTTTTCAATGATATAAGTGCCCATTAATGGACATTCCATGATGCAAACCAACAGTTATGTTCTGCCACGGAGTGCTTACCTTCTCAGGTTCCTCCACAGTAATGATTCGTACAATGTTCTTGTGTTTGTAGAGTTGGGTCTTGAAGGCCTGCTCTATTTGCACATTGAATTTCATGAAAATCACATACGAAGTGTAACTGGCCACCAGCACCATGCTCTCCCACCACATTATGATATTGTCCAAGAAGAAGATGATGAGCAAGATGAGGTCAAGTATGTAGAAAGACACATCTCTGAAAAGAGGCCACCAGGTTAGATGAAGCACCTCCCGAGAAAACAAAGCACACATTCCGATCACAAACAAAATGTTGAAAACCGCTGACCCAACAATTGTGCCAATACCGACATTACTGTGGGCTATGAACACCCCGATCAAGGAGGTGAACAGCTCAGGGGCCGAACCTCCAGCCGCCATGAAAGTAGCTCCTGCTACATCATCAGAGATGGCTAACTGGTCCGTGATCACCCCCAGTGCAGGAACAAAGAACTCATCACACACAATTGCAAGTGACACAAACATGTACATCATCCCAAAGATGTGGAGGATCACCCAGCCACTTCTGCGGTCTTCAATAGAAAATATGTCTTCAGGGTATTCTCCCCTCAGATGTGGAGCTTGACCAGGAAAAGCGGGAGACATAGTTATTTGAGGAGGAGCTGGATCTGGTGTGGGCTTCACTTGTGGAGGTTCAGGACTCACATAAATGCAATGCACAGTAGTCCGCTTAGTGGCTGGTGATGGTGGAGATTCACTAGGAGTAGCTCCTTTCAACTCTGGAGTTGTATCCGGTAGGCGTACAACATGCATCTGTGGTGTGGTTTGATCTGTAGGCTCAAATTCACGTGTTGCAGTGAGAGGTTCATCCAGCCCCTGAATCTCCACTGTAACCTCCTCAACCACATCGGTGGAACCTTCTCCAAAATCCTCTCCAATCTGAGGCATTAGCAAAGGCTCATACAGTCTGGCACTGATGGTCAGTTGGTAGAGGATACAGAGGAAAACCCCAGAGAGGAGAAATAAAACCCGGCTTAGCTGCAATCGCTTCCTTCTTGTACGATACATCTTCCTCCGAAGCAGTGATACTACTGGTTACGGTGAATTAAGCTGCCTAAATGGTAAAGGGCAAGTCCAGCTCTCTCCCCAGCAGACCGAGGGGTGACTGAAACCAAAGCTTCCTCAGCCTGATTCATTTCACATCCTTTACTGCTTGGTAAAGCCCACCTATTGAAAATAAATGGACATTTATGTCATCAGAGTTTGTGTACGAAAGCACTTCAAATATTCAGGCATTGCACTTTATAATTGTCAGTCATTTCATACTAGATATACAAACTATACAAAAAACATCAGGCGAAGGCCAAAAACACGACAGGGAAACAAATAACAAGGCTAATTTACACATCAATCACAGAAGGAAAGACATGCATTTTGATCACAGATGCAAACTTACCACAGACTGAGAATGCTGCAAAGACAGGGATGCAAACAAATCTCCAAAAGAAAATTTCCAATGCAGGTCCAGTAGTACAAACAAAATTGTTGCGTGGCCGATGGGGTCATGTAGGACACAGGACAGGACTTCACAATGGATCAGCATAATACCTAATACCTGAAGTCTACTAAGAGGATTATGCTGTGCCTCACTCTCACTTTATCAGGAGCCGACAACATCAATATTTAATTTAATGCAAACTAAGTGATGCTTTTGTAGACACGTTACTATGCTACACATGTTTTTATTAAAACCTGTTAATGTGTCCAAAGACACTTTGAGGATACAATTAAGTAACTCAATTTTAACTGGATGATTATTTTTGATATTTCATTTAAACTCTAGTCTAGAATTCAAAAGAGAAAAGATTATTTTGTGGTAATTAGGTTGTTGCTCCCTGTTTTTACTTTAATATAATACACATATGCGTATATACAGTATATAATATATCATGGATCACACTGGCCAGTTCCATATCAATTGATCTTCATCCATCTATGTGATATAAAATGTTCATAAAGATTATGTGACAACTGATCTTAGACATAATGTAAAAGCAGGGCCTTGGTTTTGTTAAACTAGTTACAATTGACTGTTTTTGATGTCATAAAGTAATTGTTTTGTTGAGGACATATACAAAGAATCTTAAAATATATGGACACAGTAGATGTTTACTGTGAAAAGACTGTGAAACCAACCACATTTTATAAGCATACTGTAAAATGAATTAAATATAAAGAATA